>JAUUDW010271213.1:0-13795 GCA_032361385.1 Panulirus guttatus | reverse complement strand
TATATACCCATATACACATACACATGCATATACACATATACACATGTACATATTCACACTTGCTCGCCCCCATCCATATATATATAATTTTCTTTTAATACATATTTGCCATTTCCTGCATAAGCATCAAGAACATATGACTGAACATATGATGTGTTCTTAGGCTCTGCCTGCATTTGGTAACACCTCAAATGGTTAGTCACCTCTGATGAGATTATATAATCAACAAGAGACAATAAAAACGTTTAGCCCTTTGTTCATAAAATCTACATACGAAAAACTGGGACTACTGCAAATGCTAATACCATACCATGCTCCTGCCTGAGGTACAACTTTAAAGCTGCAGGAGCCTCAGAAAAGGGGTCCTTGGTTTATCTAATCAACTAAGTACCTTCACTAACGTCAGTCACATTACACAGTACCTATTATATAATTTTCCTAAAATATGCACAGGCATTTCAAATAGTATTTTATATACAAAATGTATTGCTATAACTGAACAATAACCAGGGCAGTAAGCAAAGAAACTTGATATTCAGGGTAGTTATGAAAGTACTTCTGTATACAATGAAGAAACAGTCATGCCATAACACCAAAGCATCATAATAAAGATAATTAAAGTATATTTGCAGTTTATTTGTAAAACAGGTAGAACATTAAAAGTTCATAATCCTTGGGACTAAGCAATGTGCAGACTCTGGAATTTTTGATTTCAGAAAGAAGAGTCACAGACTGTGATCTGAATATATCATAACCTTAACAGAGTACACTGTTTACCTAATGCAAAAGGTGGATGTTATGTATAATATACACATATATTCACTGTCATCACTCAGACAATGAGAGCAAAGTTAACAGAAACAGCAAAACCCATACTCCGGATTTTTTATATTCTACCTGCTCTGTAAAATAAAAGAACACTTACAAAATTACTTAGTTTTCTTTATGCTAAAAGCCGTAAATGAAATAATGTAAGGATACTCACAACCTGCATACACTTCTTCAGATAAATGTAAATTATAAAATCTTTAATGACATCTAAAACTGACTAATTACTGAGAATGAAATGGTTAAAGTTTATTTACAATTTAAGTGCACTAATTTACTGCTGTCATCATGCTTATATTAAAAAGATATTTTTGTGCAACTCTCACATAATCTACAGAAAAGGATAAAATGAAGGAGTATTTATGACTCACACAATTCATACAAAAGCTGATGAATGTATAGTCTTTTGAAACCCAATCAATACCAAGTTAGGGTTACACCAAGTAACTAAAGAAAATAATAAAGAACTCAGTAAAGAAGAGGTATACATATGAGTGCCTTAAATAAAAATTGCACCTTTGCCAAAATAATTCTATCTGACTGTAAGATTTTCAGTTTATAAACTGCTTGCAAGTTTAATACTCATTAGAAAAAGAAAACTTTAAGGAGATTTTGTCTTTTTTGTTCATCAGTAAAAATTTTTATCCTTTTGCTCATAATATCTACATACAATAAAAGTGGAATTACTGCAACTGTTAATTTAAGTGAGATGAATTTATTTATATATAAATCACTGACCTCTGAGCTTTAAAATTCAAGATTTCAGAGGTATAAAAACAAAATCCTCTGTAATATTCAGCACACCTAACATCCTTTATCGAAAAACTGTATTTCATCACAGGTTTCCCCATTCACATCTGGTAAAATTCAATGCTCTACTCTATGTAAATCAACCATTAATTACATCAAACATTGTATTACTCAGGATAGCATGAATATCTTTCTAAACACAGAATACAAAATATTTTCAGGGTTACATATCTTCCTACATATCGATAGTGAACAACATAAGGTCATGTCAACCTGAGATGGGGCAATAATTATACCTGTTAAGAGGGTTTCCTAGAAAATATTAGCAGCAAACACTTTTTTTTTTTTACTGCAGAGTTAACTACAGCCCTTGAAACACTTCCTTAAAGTGAAGCTGCTACGGCTGTGTAGTGAGTCATCTAAATCATATTCAAAACTCTGATAATGAAGGAACCTATAAATAAAAATGTTCTAAAGAAATTTAGTGACTATGTGTAGAATGTACACAAGAGAAAGATTACAAATGATTTTGTAAAAAAATGTTGAGATAAATATCTAATGCAAACAAATATTAATCTATCTAGATTCTTATATAGAAAATTATATACTCTTTATATTGAATACAGTATTTCTCTTTAATAAACTAACCATAAAGACTTCAAAATAACAAATATTAAAGTTTCCTTGACATATATAAACTATATACAATACATACTAATATTACAACAGTAGTGAAGTAGATGCCTTAAGTACAAACTGGTTACTTTTGTAGTCAATGATTAAATCAAGCCTGATCAAATGTTGAGTCGTTACTGTTATACATTTGTTTCCATGTAATAAATAAAAACCTACATACAATAATGAAATATAAAATTTTTGTGAATGTCTGTAGATTCACTAATAAATGCAGTGTTTCTAATTAAACACATCAAGTAAAAGACCATATCAAAAGATATGGTTGCATAACTAATGAAGAAGCTAAGATATTAATAGATATTAAAAAATACCAGAGTAAAGAATAAAATACATGATCTTTTCTTTGTTGAACTATTGCTCTAATTTCACATTTGGGTGTGAAGGTAAAATGAAAGCAATCACCAGTTAATCTATTCTACATATATAAACACAGAAGGCATACTAGTAATACTGTTATTCCTAGCAAACTTTAATTATGTATGATGGAATTAACCCATGTTAAGTCTGGCTAAAGGAATACATATAAGTATAAAAGTTTACTGAGAATAAACTCAACCTTAAATATGTTTTTCAACATAGTATTAAGGCTTTTTGTTAATTAACCAGTATGCCTTAGCTTATGCATACAAATACAAGGGTTTCATTACCTTGGTTATTTCAACAAATGGAAGGGTATTACCACAAATACATCATCATATTCACCTCTTACAATTACATAGTAAAGAAGAAACTCTCTAGTTTGCACTCTTCTTTGATTAATGCAATCTTGGTTATTTTTTTAATATTTGAAGCCATTTCAGAAATATTCATATATTCAAGGTAAAAGATGGGTACTTCAGTTCCAGCTGAGTTTCTGATTTACTGTACTGTATCTTTTATTTTCTGCTTATGATTATTTCTTTTCTTTTTCATTGGTATATGCTAAATATTCTCATTTTCAAAACTGATAGGAATTTACTAACTTCATTGAAAGTCTGCACAGAAAAAGCAAAAGGGTATATAACATACAAAAAAGAAATCACAAAGCATGGTAGTCTGAAATGGCCTTACTGCAAATGGATGCAAACTAATGAGGTTCTACTGTATTAAACAGCATACAGCTTTCATGCTCTATTAAGGCATTAATCTTGTTGTGACAAAACCACAGAACACAACTGTATCAAGAAACATATTAAATTTGATAAATCAATCATTCCTTTGACAATTTTTCTATATCTGACATACCTAAAAAAGTAAAATATAAAAATATATTTGATATTTTAAAATCAAACTGATATTTCTAATACTTATTTAAGTATCCTCTAGATTTTTCAAATATTTTGTTCACTGTACATCCAAATATCAGTGTCAGAGACCCAGCAGTAACAAAATTTTGTGAAGTACTTTGCATATTGTATCAGGTGTTGTAAATGTGTAGTAGTTGCTTTCCAACTGCTTTATAAGAAACCTACTACATGTGAAAAAAGGGGGGAACAATTTCAGTTTATGGGATAGTGAAGGTAAGTGCAAGTGAGAAGAGTATAAAAGGGATAACTTAAAGCTGGAAATAAATATTTCAGTAAACGCAAGATTAACAATGAGTAACAGACTATCAAGTAGAGCTGCAGGATGGATGTAACTATGACATTAAACCATCAGTGAGAGAACTCAGGCCATAAACAAAGTTCCCTTTAAACTATTGCATATTTCCCACTTGGGATAGTGGGGCCCGGTGACATATCCGAATTGAAACTAAAGATAAAATATGTTCATGTTCTAAAATATGGTCTGTGGTACAAATGACTAGGATTCTTTTACAGTTTTCAGATGCACCTGATGAGTTGGATGCCTATGAATTCATTTTGATTATCACCGGAACTGTTAAGAGAAACCAACATTATATTAAATATCAACAGCTCAGTATATTTACAAAACAACTGCTGTGCTTAGAGAAGCTTTCTTAATCAAAATAGTTAACTACATATTTTTTTGTGGACACGCATGTCTGCTACAAAGATTAGAGTACATATACCTTTTAAAACATTAGTTGGCATTATTACACTGTCAAGATCTAGTGAAATAACAGAAAACTATCCAAACTTCTACTTAATTATATTCCAAATCTAATGTGTGACTTCATTAACTTAAAGGAATGCTTCTTTGTCATGTAGATCTACAGCTTTATTTGGTCACTAATTACAAAATATAATGGCAAGCAGTACTGTACATCATATACTGTAATCTGAGATCAAACTGCAAATGTACATGGCAACCACACATACCAGTATTAACTATCAATCTCTTACAAAGTTAAAGTTCTCTATGCACTGTTTGACTTTAATTTCAAGAAAAACATCCCTTCTTTTAAAGAAAACACAAATATACTTTCAAATACTCCAAAAACTTTAGCCACATACCAACTACACCCTAAACAGTATAGTCAAGAAAAGCATACTCAAAATCTACCACAAAATTACTGCTGACCCACTCTACACTCCACTGACACTCAAAATGCAATTAAAACTTTAAAGAACTGCTCTGCTATTGACCCTAACAACATATCAAACTTCCATATAAAAAGCTACGGTCCAATTGCAGTCTACAAACTAACAGATATCTTGAAACACTCCTGGCTATACAACTAAATCCCAAACATCTGGAATTTGCCAAAATGATACCTATCCTGAGACCCTCAAAGCCATCCAACTCCTCTTCCACCTATCACCATACTGTCATCAATATCCAAACTCCTAAAGAGAGTGATCTACAACAGAATTGAGCAAAATGCTCCATTCTTGCTCAAACAGCAAGGCCTTAAGCCCAATCACTCTACTACTACACACCACGCAGACCTAACACAACATATCCTGGATGGCTTCAACCAACCACAACCCCACTACCACACTACATATCAACTTAGCATTTGATACACGCTTGATATCCTCACACAAATGATACCTGACACCAGCCTCCACAAAAATTATAGAGTGGTTAACCAACTTCACATCTGGCTAGAATAATTCACAATGGGTTCACCTCCAAAATCAACAAACTCTACAAATGTGTAACCGGTAAGCAGTTCTTCCTCCAACCTTCTTCAAAATCTACAGAACTTCCCCTCACCTTCTGCAGACCATTGATGACCTTGCAATCACATTACATCATGACACTACTTGAATAACAGGTCATGCAACATCACACAATCAGGCACTGGCTCACTCAAAACAAATGTCTGCATCCCAAAGAAGTCCAAAGTCACTCTTTCAACACCAGACAGAGATGAATACAGTCTGCACTCTTAAATAACCCTGAATAGTTGGCCACTTCCGTTCTAAAAACCACAACCATCACATATGACATACACATGAGATTTAATCCTTGCACTTCATCACAGAGGATAAAAACACACTAAATGCCCTCAGAACGCTCACTGGAGCCAGCCTTGGACAACAAAAAGAGTCCTGTAGTATCCACTACATGCAGTTCATCTGCTCTAACCTTGACTATGCCTCACCTGCATAGTCATCCACCACATCAACAGCAAACATGATAAAACTACAAACCACACAAAATAAGGCTCTCAAAACAATCACTGGCTGCTGATCAAAAACATCCACACAAGGAAATAAAATATTTCTAAAGCAATCTCACTTCAATATGCTCTGCAATCATCTCTTTACATCAACACAGAACCTCATTTCACACAAACTATTATAATACTTACTGAATATCACAAGCAAGATGACTGCAACTACACCACCAATGCAGAGCTTTGCACGTGTATTCTGCCACCACATGTTGCGTCTAAGACGAGTGGCTGAGCTTCGGAACTGGTCAGATGTGGTAGCCAAGCCTTCTGACCTGTCTTGTAAGTTATCCAGTTGATCACCTCTTTCCAGTAACCTCCCAACATTGTCACGCATCACATCAGTAACTTCAGCTATCTGTACTCTTACGCTGTTGTAGGGTATCAATACACAGTTCAGATGTTAATGAAGGTGAAAATGTGAAGAATCTTACAGTTAAGTTTTTTTTGACTTTCAAAAAACTCACATTCTTTTTCACCTCTGTTTTGCCTGTTACCAGTGCCCCATTTACTCCCATCGCTGTTGATCCCATTTGTTCACTTGTTCTGCTCTCACTATCCACATCCCTCTGAAACATTTCCATATGCCTTTCCTAAATAAATTCATTAGCGCTGTATATTTTCAGTTTTCTCAAAAACTTTCTCCATTAGCAGCCCAAGTAAAAAACAAACTAATTTAAAGAACCTTTTCCCCTTGTAAAATTGATTTTACCCAGATGTAAGAGGTTTAATATTTTAATGGTCAATCATAATCCAACCATGATTTATATCAAGAGGACCAATTCCAATGTAATTCTTTCAATCATATTTACTCCCTTTAACATTCACACAATAAAACAGTCTCACTTCCTTTGTCTTATTATCAGGCATATGACCACTCTTCCATGCTTCAATGAAAACTTCCTATCTGATCAACCACATGTTAATCTCCAAATACAACTTCACTTCCACTTGTCACTTGTCAACACATTATTTTCCACTCCATACATATTCCCCAGCTTCTCTTATTTTCTGGTGCATTACTGTTCTCTTCACCTTCTCCTTTGTAATGTTTTCTTCTATCCTATACAATTAAACATTCTCCTTACCTTTAATCCTACAGTACCAATACATGAGACAATAACCTCCAATCATTTCCACTTTCTTATACTCTTTCTATTCACAAAGCCCTTTGCTCTAATTCATCACCTTCCAAACCTGTTCATTACTCTTCACTGAATTTTTATTTATCGTGTTTATGAGATCCCTAGTTGGTTTCCTTTTATTCTCAAGCACTGCTTATTTATCTATTCATTCATTTTTTCAACATCATACTTTATAGTGTACGCCCTCGTATCATTACTATTTTTGGAAAAGATTTTCTTTCGCTAAATTCTCTTTCATTCACCAACTCATTCTTTAACTCCTTTACTTTTATCCACCTTGCTTTTTCATTCTTATATCTAGTCAATTACAACTTAAAAGTTTACTAAGTTAATTTCAGCAGCATGATAATAAAGAGTGCATTATCTTGCTTCCATTTTAGCTATGATCAATGAAGCATGAAGATTACTGTTGACAAAAGCATTATGTTTTTTACAATTCATAAAAACTGGAGACTCGTAAAGCAAACTTAACTTTGAAACTGAAGTCAAAGGCTTATTTATTTTTCTTTTCACTGAGATGTAGCCAGTGATTAAGACCCCACTGCAATCTAATATCCAAATGTTGGAGTCTTGTCTAAAAGAAGTCACATTTGTTTAATTTTTCTGGTTTGCAAAAAATATTCATTTGCTGATATACTACAAAACTTTTAAATTCAAAATGTCTCCATTAGAATATGTAAATAAAACATTAAAAAAAATCAGTAACATACTTACTCCTTTAACTTATCAGAGGCAAACCGTACCGTCTTTTTGCTGGATGGTCCTCTGGAATTACATAGAAATACTTTGTATTTCAGTACTAAAAGAACTGGGGTACAAGAGAAATTCCCTGAAGCATGTAACTTATTCCTAGCTCTTAAAATACTCACTAAAATAACATAATTATGCTAATGTTATAACTTTAGTACTTGTTTTGGTGTCCAAGGTAATTAATCCAACCGAAAAACTGCCACTTCTGTATGGACTACAGAGTTTTTCTGAGTACAGAGAGTTCTGACTTTTCTTGAAAACATAAGTCTATCTAATCACGTCCTATAGAAATCTGACAATGAAGAACTAACAAAAGCATCACTATAAACAACAGTTTTAAAAGTAAAGGCAGATGATCCAAAACCAGGTGACTCAAAAACTGTGATGTTGTGGTAAAAATTCCAACTGCTTGGAGAAATCCCTTACAATTGGACTTCTTCTAATATTCACACCCTTAGCATATAATCATGTCACTTTACTTTCTTACAATCTTTATACACATTGTGCATTTGAAGTACAGAATGTGACTGGTGTTACTACTTATTACTGGCAATCCTTATATTTAAACTGGCTTTCAAATGCATTTACCAGTTGATTGTATGATAAAATTTTACTCCTTTTGGATTTTCATACACATTATGTATTTGAACTATTAAACAAAACTGGCATTATTGCATGTCAATGGCTTATTGATACATGCCAGGCTAAAAAATACTAAAACTGAAAAATCCAAAAATTCAGCATGACTCAGGCTCCATGCATTTTAATGATGCTTTTTACTTAACCTATATTCAATGAAGTACCTTGGAGGTACAGTGCTAAAAATTTTAATACTGTTCTATTTACATAAACTCTAAGGAAAAACTATTAAACTTCATCCAATTCTTACAGTGGACTGATCAAAATGGTGTTTAACATTTGACATAGTTCAACCAAATAATTCAGTACAAAAAAAAAAAAAAAAAAGAAGCTAAATCCAACATTAATATACAATTTCACTATTCATACATGTTATCCTTTAGTTCAAGTATTTTCTTGGACTTGTTGGTTTTATCTATGAAAAAATCATCTAAACTCTTGAGCTATAATCTCAATTGACCCTGTCAAACCCAACTACTACACGCAAAACCTACGCATACTCATAAATTAAGCAACAGAATTCAAGCTAAGTATGAATTTCATAATCAACATCAACACTTACTTGAGGAAGAAGTCTTCTTCATCATCACCCACATCATCATCTTTACTGATCAACTTTTCCTGAAAAACAGAGATCTGATTTAGCTTACAAATTCCTAAATTTACAGTCCACCTTACCTGCAGTAAATGTGGCACTTACCTATATCCATTTCCCTCACAGCTATTTCTGATACCAGTTTAATAACAAAATAATTTGCTTCTTGGAAATATGGTGCAGCCTATCTGTAAGAAAGAAGACCAATCTAATCTTTTACTTTTAAAACTATTGCCTCTGCTGTCACTTCCGCTTTCTGCAAAGTTTGTGAAACTTCATCCTCACTTCCATGAACATTCACAATCCCCTACCCAACTTTCTTAACACCAATATAGCTCTTCTGGTACAAGATCCATCAGTGATCTCTCCTATGTTACTCACCTCTGGTCCTCCCATCTCAGGGACTTTGGCAAATCATCTGTCATGGTCCTTAACATCTCCAGAGCATGTGACAAGGTATGGGATACACCTTTGCTTTCTAAATTTCTTTTCACTGGTTTTCTGCTTCTCTATTCTCTAACATACAGCCTCCACTCTAGTGGGTCCATTGCATCAGTTGTTCATGGAGCAATTATTACCCCTTTGGCAAAATACTGGTAGATATGCATGCACCTCTATTAACTTGGTCAAGTCAGTCAGTCACTTGTTCATTCTATATATCCTTAAGACAGTTTTCCTCAAACACAACACTGGATGAGACTGTCACATGATAAACAGAGAATAACATATAAAAGTATTGAAAAGTTTCATCTCATGCAATGGTAGTCTACTGATGTCACATTACTTGACTACACTGATACAATTGCACATTAATCAATAATCATTATAGCTAATATATTCACACAACTTATGCAAATATGTGAAATATTTACATACCTCCCAAAGGAACCCACCTTGTTATGCCTTACGGACCTATGATTTTTTACCAGGTATGTAACTATTCCATGCATATGCATAAATCATGAGTATGTATAAATTGTAATAATTACAAAATACTGTGTAATTGTATTAATGTAATCAAATAGTGTGACATTAGTTTATCATTGTCTGTGGTGAAACATTGACATTATTTCCATATATTATTCACTGTGTATTATGTGACAATCTCAACCAACGTTGTGTTTGTGGGAAACCGTCAGAATAAACAGAATGAACAAGTGAGTGAGTGACTTGACAAAGGGGAAAGTCCTGAAAGGGATAATATACTAATTTCATAATACAATTCTGCGATTTGCTTGAAGTGAAAAAATTATTCCAACCACACTCTCCATATCCTAATGTATTAAGCATACGAAATGTATTTATGTATAAAAAAAATGAGATTCTTCAACCAACATGGTGCCAAGATTAACTTGGAACATTCCTGCTATAACTTTTCAACAAAAATAGTCAATAAATCTTATAATATTGAAGTGCAACTTAAAATAATCAATATTGGTATCATATCGTTTGATTCACCAAAATTGCTACATCAGCAAATAAACACTAGATATCCTTTCCTGTTAATCTGACCTTCGTCATTTCGCATGAGGAAATCAAACCTATATGCTTTGCTATATGCTTATTTTTAATTTCAATTAAAATCTAGAGTGAACGAGTTGTATCATCAAGTTCTTAGTAGCCTCAACAGTATCAGAAGCATTCAATATTGTGTTAACGATTCATTAGAAACTGATCCAATCCAGATGTTTACTTACCACTTCATCATCGTCGGCATCGTCCATATCCTCGGCTGATATATTACGTTTGGGAGGCATTACGTCACCTATGGATTCTTGGAAGAAGCTCTAAGCAGTGGATAATTCTGTTTAACGAGACAGTAAGCTTATCGCACTTCAATATGTTACATCTGTCACACAACCACGGCCATATTTGTTTACATTTACGGATTGATGTAAATACAAGGAACTGACGTTCGTCTAGTAAGAACGTCTCAATCTTCTTTTAAAATCTTTTAACATACTCTGCTTGCATCTAAATCCATATCCTCCTACAGGAAGAATAAAATAAAATTTTTCGTCATTATATAAATTATAAATCACACTTTACTCGACTAGAATATGTAATCTGAAAGTAACCGATTCATTACCAGTACCCTAAAAGCACGATGCCTTTTTCTGATGTCAAGATTGAAATGGAGATAAATATCAATATTTCATTGATAAACGGAAGTTATAGGCTTACACTATCAGCTTAGTTATGTAACGAAATTGTATAACATACTCCACATCAAAGATAAACCATGTCACGTCACATGACTCATTGCAATCAATGAAGGTTGAATGACAGATAATGGCTACGCTGTGTACATTATGTGCACACAAGGGTTCAGGCATGATATATTTGAGATGGATACAATGTATGGAACTCTTTCCCAGTAACATAAACCAAATTTAATTTTCAACTAGATTTTGTAGTTCAGAAGTTCATTGTTCTATAACTGGTGTATAACTCAGCCAAAAAAGGCTTCCAGAGATATCATTTCATTACTTCATGCCAAATCAGAGGGCAGAAAAACTGGCAAAATTGAATACATTTCTAATGTTTCTAGTAATGATTAGTGTTCCTTACCTCAATATCTCTTTGAGCGGCTTTAGGTTGCTTGTGAAAAGTATGCGGGTGAATATAGAGACACCAAGTCATTCACCACACGGAAAACAATATTAAGCATAACTAAAATGACAAATGGTGAATATGTTTATAAAATTCAGCAAGGAAGTTACAAGCGAATTACGAGCTCGCTAAGGTAATTATGAAAACGAATTGTGTGCAAGAAGCAATTTTTGAGTTGTGTTAAACTTTATCACCAACATTAATCATGTTCTTATAAAACTAAATATAGCTGTTGTACTAAAATAAGTTTATCATAAGTCCAATGACAATTTCTGAATAAAATTTAATTCACAATATTTCATACAATAAAGGAGTTTTGTCCAATAAAACAAATTTAACATAGTTTTGGAGAAATGATTTCTGTATCACAAACAAATGGCAGTTATCTACTAAGGTGGTGAAGCAGACATGGTTCTTTCACTGGGCACAAGTGGAAATCATAAAAATTTATATATTCAGTTTATTGTATGTTCTGTAGCTTAAGGTTGGGTAGGGGGCCAATTGCCCTCGTTGCCCACCTTGGATACAAACCCTGGAAGAAAGCGATCCATATATTGACTCAAAATTCCTATATTTCCTGCTAGGTAATAATCACAGTAATGTCTACTTTCTCCTCGTTCCATCCTCATTACTTTGCTATTACTCACACACAACTTTATCATTCCATCCAACAGACCAAACCTTACTGGGGAGAAATAAATGATTAATTCTGGGAACTGTACATTTTGACTCAACCCAGGACCCTTTTCCTGAAGAAGGTCCTGGGTTAAGTTATTGGTCGAAATATAGATCTCTCAGAATCATTCATTCATTTCTACAGTATGAAGTCTGGCATTCATCCTGAGTTAGTTCATCTTTCACCCTATGGATTGGTTATTCACTGTTTAAATGTTTGTAACATGACTAAATAGTTAAAATGTTTTAGACCCAAGATCCTTAATCAACATGGTGAGTATCCCTTATGGTAAGAATTATAAGGAAATCTGACATTTCAAGGAATCAGACAATTGCCATTTTGGCCAATTATCTTGACACCTTAGGTTTCCACTAAAACCACAGATACGGTGCTTTTCATTGCACTGAATAAGAATCTTAGTTCTAAAAACTCTTTATTAGCTATTAAGTCTGGCTTTTATCCTGTGGATTAATCATTCATTGTTCAAAGGTCTGTAAAATGACTAAATAGATAAACTAAAAGATTTTAGACCCAAGATCCTTAATCAACATGGTGAATAACCCCTTTAGTGAGAATTAAAAGAAAATCTGAGCTCTTCAGGAAATCAGTGAAAAACCCAAAAGTATAGCTTAGCATTGTGGCCAGTTTTCTTTACACCTTAGATTTCCTTAATGGGCACTTAAGGTGCTTCTTTATTAGCTATTTAGGGTGGCTTTTATCCTTTGCATTTATTATTCCTTGTTCAAAGATCTCTAACAAGTAAACAGTGAAAAATATAGCTTTTGGACCCAGATCATTAATCAGCATGGTGAATAACCCCTAGTGATAAATAAGATAATCTAAGCACACATGAAAATCAGTTAAAAACCTAAGATTATCTAAAGCTAAATAAGAATGAGGTCTAAAAGCACTATACTGGCTATTAAGCTTGGTTTTATTTCATGAATCAATTATTCATTGTTCAAAAGTAAATAACCTGCCTAAATAGTGAAAGATGGAGTGAAAAGAAAATTTGAGTTATTGGGGCCTAAACATGAAGGAAGGCAAAAGGCGTACATGGGATAAGTGTACGGACATGTTGTCAATGGACTGAACCAGGGTATGTGAAGAAGTCAGAGAAAACCATGGAAAGGTCTGTGGGGCCTGGTTGTGGATTGGGGGGATGTGGTTTTGGTGAACTGCACATGATATCTAAAGGATGGATAACAGCAAATACAGACTTCTTTTGTTCCTGACACCATCTTCGTAATGGTGTGGCATCAGAAATGGATGGAGGCTAGCAAGTATGAATGTGTACATGTGTATATGTGTATGTATGTATATATTGATATGTATATGTATGTATTGTGCATATATGTGCATGTATGTATATATGTGCGTAAATGAATGGATGTGTCTTTCTTCGTCTGTTTCCTGGAACTACCTCACTGACGCAGGAAACAGCAATCAAATTTATATATACATATATATATCCCTGGGGATAGGGGAGAAAGAATACTTCCCACGTATTCCCTGCGTGTCGTAAAAGGCGACTAAAA
>JAUUDW010271102.1:0-13797 GCA_032361385.1 Panulirus guttatus | reverse complement strand
TCCTGTGGGGTGGGGTGGCATCAGGAATGGATGGGGGCAAGCAAGTATGAATATGTACATGTGTATATGTGTATATGCCTGTGTATGAATATGTATGTATATATGTATATGCATGTGTATGAATATGTATGTATATATGTATATGCATGTGTATGTATATGTATGTATATATGTATATATTGGTATGTATATGTATATCTTAAGCATATATGTGTATGTGAGTGAATGGATCTTTCTTCGTTTGTTTCCTGGCACTACCTCGCTCGCAGGGATCAGCGATCAAGTATAATACTAATATAAACAGTCATTGTATGTTAGGGGATTTTCACAATGTGGTCTGCAGGATGTGATTGGAGATTTTGTTTAAGGAGACTGAAGGAGTTGGAGAATGAGCAGCTTCTTTGGGGACCCTGTTGTAGAGCTTAGGGATTTTGAAAATGAGGCCTTTGTAAATGAGTCTGGCTTGGATACCAGCTATAAAGTTGGCAAACCATTTTTTTACTGTCTTTGCAGAGGGGGAAGTTATATATCTTTTGAAAGAGGATGTGTTAGAGGAGTGTCAAATGCTTTGTTGATATCTATTGCCATCAATACTATGTGGAAGAGGAAGAGGTGATAGGATGAAGCCATCCAGTCAAAAGGGAGTTTGCATAGCGTGCTCCAGGGGGTCATTGTGTGCAGTGTTGGAGTACAAATGGTAACGTCTAGTGAGGTGGGCTGTTGGAGGCAGTGGGTTGGAAGTCTGCTTAACTGGTTGCATAAGTTTAGGATACTGAAATAATGCAGTTGGTTTATGTCTAGTTCACTTTAGGAATCTTGGGTGTGAATGTTGAACCAAGAAGGATGGTTGGCTCTGAAATCACTAGATATATAGATATAGGGATGTTGGCCAAGTTCTGTACTTGGGTAGTGTATTTGGGAGGGCAAGTGGTGAGGTAGGGGCATATATGTGTTGATCATGTTGTAATTAGTGTTGTGCAGTTTTATTGCTATGTTGTCATTATTTGTGATAAATTTCATGCTTAGTAGTGTTGGAGAATAGGATTCTATGGTGAATAAGTGTTTTAAATGTTCCAGTCTGTCTTATCTCAGGGTTGCGCAATTATAGAAGGGAAGGAGGGTGGATTGATTGTAAACCTCGTTTCTTTGATGAGGACTATGTGGATGCTGTGTTCTTAGAGTAAGCTGAGTATCCCTGTGTGTTTGTTTTTAATGCCCCTGGTGTTAAATCAAAAAATGTTTCATTAGTGAGTGAGGTTCCATAGAGTATTAGGGTTATTTGGTACAAGGTGGGGTTGTGTATTTTTTGCATATTATATGTTGGTACTGGTAGTGTGAAGATGTGGGTAGGTATTTTAGGATTTAAATGTGAGTTGCTCTTACATGTCAAAGCTCTGGGCAATCCCACATGGAAGAATGTGATCTGCAATGGTGATACTTATGAAGGCAACTGCAACATCTGAAAGACAAGAGCCTTCTGATGATGGGCTTTGGCACTGTGGTTAGTTGTAATTGAATGGTTCATGCTGGGTTGATGTCAACAGCTTGCATTAATAGTTGGGGGATGATAACGACGTGTAGCATTTCCAATGTTGGAAAAATGTGATGAATGTGTATAAAGTTTGGGTTTGACCCATGGCCCACCATGGCAGGCAGGGACAGCTCATGGGTATGCTTTAAATGGTAGCAATGTGAAGTGGACTCCATTGGGATGGGAGGCTGCTCAACAAATTTTTTTTACAATGCTGTACATTGGCTGGGGTTAAGAGCCTTCATCAAGGCACTTCACTGAGATTCTTTGCTTCTTGCTAATAAACAACTTCCAAAATATTTGAAAGGCTCTTCTCCTATATCTTCCTGATATTTAATTTTTGTCTTCTATGTGAGCTGAAACATCCTTACAAGTTTATTTGGTGGAAAAGAGGCATGTTACCAACATAATCTTTTCTAAATTCAAGTATGCTGAGTGGTTTTACTTACTAAGACTATCTTTCTTGTCCAAACTTTCTTTTTCAATTTACTGCCTACATGAATTGGGAGATATTTAAGGAGACAGCATCTACCTGAGACCCATCTGAGTCTCTACTTACCATGATGGTTAATACCCGATTGGTAATTTCCAATCAATTTCAGTTGATCCCCAAAACACATCAACAGCTTTTTGATTAACAAGAAAGAACAATTTTATTAGTCCTTTATGTTCCTCCTAAGCACATTAAGTTACTGATTTGAAAATTGTATCTGCTTCCCTTAATATCTTATGGATTGTATTATGCATTTTCATAAGTTATTTTTTGAAATTTGAGCTTTTCAGTTATCTGACCATGTTTCCTCCTGTGGACAGTCTGATTTACTTACAGTTTACAGAAAAATGTTTTAGTATGCATTTAAACATTCTAGAATGGAGTAATCTGTTTTAAAATTTCTTTGATATGAAGATTTAATTCAGTTATTTCTCACCAAGTAACTACAAAACCTATTACATGTATGAAAATACACTGAATTATTATAAAAACTTTAAGAAATAAAAAAAACATGGGATGAATATAAATAGGCATGAAAACATGGAGGTCAAAATGTGACTGAACATGCTTTAGTAGTAGAGATAAAAGATTTTGAATTAATGTAAACATTCTGGAAAATGATGAAAACCATACTAACCTCCTGCCATTACTTCAGCTCCATTCTTTTCTACTAAGACTGGAGCAGATAAAAAGGCACCAAAGGAATGAGGGATCACAGAAACTTTCCTATCAAGTTCCCCTCTACGTAATGCAGGATTATTCCAAGGATCACCCCAACTGCTGACTCCAGGCTTCTGGCTAAGTAGAGATGAGGATTATTTCATGTTCACTTAAAGTGCATTAAGTGATGAACTTGTAAAAGTACATAATATAATCATAGAGGTTTCTGCACTGGTCATCATGTGAATGCAAGAAGTTGGCACTAAAAAAAATACCAATAACCCTATCAAACTTAAATCCTTAAAATCTTCAGAGGTACATCCACATTTACCTGGGCAACATCTCCAAGTGTATATATACATTTTGAGATTTCCTGTTAAAAGTTTTAGGCTGTTCTGTGTAGGGAGGTATGAAAGGGGAAAGGGGCATATGGGTGCTGAATGCCTACACATGACATAGGTGTTCAGTCACTTTCTAAAGATGAGAGAGGGAGGTAAAACTTACTCTGTGTAAATGTTTCCACATTATCACAAGTCTCTCTGAGTTTTGTGGTACATCTAAAATATAAGTATAAATGTCACTTATAAAGTATGTGTTTAAATTGTAATAATCATAAGTGATTAAAGGCAAAATTTTTCCATGAATGTATTTAAATAGTAGTAATTATAACTGATTAAAGGCAAAATCATTCCATTAATGTATATGGCAAGAAAAATAATGTCTAAATATGTTGATGGCAACATTTCCACTGTTATTTGTATTATTAGCAATTCAGCAACTTGTCCATAGATAATGAGGTAGTTCTGAAGCTTGTCTGTATGTATTACTCAGTTAAATTTATATTCACTGTATCTCCCATTCTTTAAATGTAAAAACAAGTCAGTAAAGAATAAAAAAGACTGGGTTGTACAAGAATGAAAAAATTGGTAGATGTTAAGGGCATGCAGAATAAAATCCTTTCTGATTATCACAAGATTTAGTATTTACAAACGTTTTTGGGCCTGTTAAAGATGTAACAGTTTATCCTGGCTCACTAACTTAACACCGAGTTATAAGGGAACCCTAGGAACAATAAATCTGTGGTCTCCCCAAACCCCAAATGACAAACCACTAACACTTTGTTTTCAAATTATAAGAGACTAATATCTGCAATTCTTAAGCATTCTCTTCCCACAAAGCAGGCCAGAAATATAGGAATATAAGATATCCCCTCTCTCTTTAGGAATAATACAGTAAAGTCTTAATAAAATCCTGTGAGTAAATACACCTTCTGCCTTCCATGTCAAGATTTCCTTGCAGAAGTCAGTACTCTCCATCATCTCTTACAAAAGAAATTTTTTTTTTACTTAAGTCATGTGTTCAAATCTAAATGCAGCAAGTACCCTCAACCCAATCATTCCTGCTCAGCCCTAAGTTACACGACAAGATTATGGGAGAATAAATGATTGAGTAAGAAAACTTGTTTACTGGGCTTCTCTGTGAGAAAAAAGAAGCAGTTATGCTGGGCACCCAATTGTCTGCAACAGCATTAGACCACTCCCATCCAAATCATCCCATAACCAGCCACCAACCCTATTTAGAAAAAAAAGCTCACTCCTTACACTCGCTTCAACAACATTCCTTTGCAAATCTCCCTCTATAACAAACACAAAATAAACAAAATGCACACACAGTCTAATGATTCATCAATCACTAACACTAGCTCCCACCCCTAAACCAGTCTTAAACTTCACCCCACCATACATACACCTGTCAGAAGCTACCCTACAAGGTCATGTACATTTGCTGGACACCAACAATCTCTCTAACACAACAAACATTGACTCAATATATCATAAGAGCCCTTCCACACAGATGACAATGAACATCTATTCCTCAAGTGCGTTCCACTCATCCTACAAACACACAATAACACTGCATTTTTATCTTGTGGTCCTGCCTGGTGGACATGGCTTTGCTAAATTTAACAGTTTTGTAAGAACAATGAAGTTACAAATTATCTTACAATACCTTTCTGGATAAAATCTTGCAAGTCCAAATCTTGTAAAGATAACCCTGCCAATGATATCTGGTGAACGATCATGCCAGTCATCAAGAATTCTTTGTGTCCAAGTCTGTGACCATAATAACCCTTGTACAAGGTCATCACGACCTGAAATTGAGATCCATTACATTAACACATACTTCAAAGGATACTGCACTTCATAAAATTCTCTAATATATAATACATAATGCATGAGACTGAACCTTACAAAGAGTGAGGAACCAACTTGACAAGAACCTTAGAGAGAGAGACAGACTTGGTTATCATAGTTATCCTCTTTAATGTTTTGTTGACTGAGTTTTTGTTCTTTTTTTTTTCAAGCATCTATTTGCTTATTGTATACTCCCTCTTGAGCACCACATGGTCACTTTTCCCATGCATAGTTCTGGAGGTTATGTTTTCAATCTCTAAGTGACTGTATCCAACATTCATAAAAGGTTTTGCACCTCTAATCCTAATGTGTTCAGCAATTTGCTAGTCCAAAACGTTCTTCTGCACATACTTGAGGAAACTGTATCTATGAGACAAACCACACAAGGACTGACCATTATGACACCAACTCATTTTCTCAAACAAATGTGCTTTGGAATTTCCTGCCTTCTTTCATCTTTCTCCCTTCTCTAACCATTCCACCTTTAAGAATCAGGTCTACAAACACTTCAGGAGCTCTGATTTAATTCCTCATTTTTTTCTTTTCTTTCATACTTGTTTGCAATTTCTCATAGTAGCGAGGTAACATCAGAAAAAGATGAAGAATTGGCTCCATTCATTCACATTTACTCTATAGATGCTATGTATAAAGCACTAAAACTGCCGTCACCTGTCTACAAATAGGCCCCACGGACCTTTTTTTGTGGTTTTTCTGACTGCTTCAGATGCCCTAGTTCAGCCGACAGACAGCATGTTGCATCCTGTATAACACATCACTTCATTTTATCCCATGCACACCTTACATCCTTCTGCATGTTCAGGCCCAAAGCATTCAAAATCTTTTTCACTCTATCCTTCCATTTCCAACTCAGTCTCCCACTTCTCTCTGTATCCTTTGGAATGATATACCTTATCCCTGCAATTTAAATCACCTATTGTGAGATCTTTACTAACTGCATAGTTATTGTCATCACTTTCAACCCTATCTTAACAGTTCCATAATTTTTTTCGTTAAAGATTTATGCAGGTTCATCAGATCTTTTTGGAGGATCATATACTACTCAGAATTTGTAAGCTATGATTTATATCTATCATTCACTTTACAAAAAATCCATTACCTGTTTAGAACTCTCAAAATGTAGGATTCTCCCACTATGGTTGGAATTTTTAAGATTTTCTCACTGGGGCTAGTTGCCTTCCTCTCTCTTCCTACTTTCTACTGAAAATCCTGCTGGACTCACTGTAAACAATTCTATTCCTTATCAAATTCAGTCTGTGTCTACTATGCCTATGATGTCTGGTTAAACCTTATCGATGTATTCTCTTTAAGTTCTTTACCATCTCTCACTCATCTATCCACAATTTCATAAGCATTAATTCCCTATGTTCCTACTTTTTGAATCTTTTGAATTTTCACTACTGAAGGGAACACTTTCACTGATTCCTCCATTTTTACTGAGTTCTATTATTTTCAAACTTAAATTTTTTTCCCTCTTACTTTTAACTTATCTTTCCATAAACATCCTATTGAATTTCTCATTATCTGACAGTCTGTGAATCTGCTTCAACACACTGATGCTATCGTATTACTTTGACTCTGCTTCCATATTCTCTTCATCTGTCATCTTCCCAGCACTTTTCTTTCTCCCTAATACCTTTAGAAGCTCTCAAGTCTTATTCTTATTCAAGAGGCTCTCTCTCCTTGATGTATCATGTTCTTCTTCCAAATAAAGAATCACGAAAAATCTATTCACTATTCATATAATATTTGGCTGAATCTTGCTGCTCACTATTTCCTGTAGCCTACTATCACCCTTGTGTGTGAGCTTTAAATGGACACCTAATGCTCTGTACCTCTTCTAATGTGCTACCAGCGCATGTCATGATCTCTCTAATAACAATGGTTTGACTTATTTCAAAATGCACCCATCTTCACACTAAGTTGTAATTCTGTCTAATAACCATTGTTTAATTTATTTCAAAATGCACCCAATTCACACTAAGCCGTAATTTTATGCATTTGTTTGGCATATTTTTTACCCCTATCACCCTCTACATTCTTTATTGCAAACTCAGTGATCACTCTTTGTGGGGTCTAGAGTTATATTTACATTATTCTTAATACCAAGGTCATGTCTTTTCTCCGAGTACTACTATTTCATTTCTTCAATCTTAGATTAATTCTGAGTGTTAATGAATCCTTATTTATTACTAACTTTCTCTCCTACACCACAATTTGGTCAAGATTTTCAGTTGAGTTGCTAGCCAAAAAAGTTGGTTAATTTTTATGGCACAGAAAGGACAATACAGAAGGGAGAAGAGTGACTTGAGCAAGGCCTTTAGGTTTCTAAATCAGCTGAATGGTGTTAACAGTTAACTGTTTCTTATTAAGTGTAATGACAGGCTTTAACAAGAAAAGAGGGAAACAACTGCTTAAGAAGAATGTGAAAATGTACTGTTTAAGGGTAAGAGTGGTGAATGGATGCCAAGAACTAAGTAATGAAGCTGTGAGTGGAGATGAGGCCCCGTGAATACAGAACTTTCCCCCGGTATTGTACGAAGGGGTAATCACATCAGGTTCTGGGTCACAGATCTACAGTTGGCACATATCTTCAGTACTGCTGTGACACTGTTATCAATGGCAGAATGTTCATTTTGATTCTACACATTCACTGAAGCTTGTTTCAAGACTATGACGAGTTTCAAAGTACGAGATACATCAGTAATAAGAACTGCAACACTGTGAAAATCATATTAACAATCAGCATAAACACAAATGAAGGGAAATATTTCTTCTTTCCTGACACATCTCTTATTGTAATTACTCCATGGACAACTTTAACCATTCAGTTTGTTTCTTATAGTTATAAAAAGTTATCTTAGTGCACTTACATATTTGTTTTTTATTCTGGATATCCCTCATGAGCCTGTTCAAGTGATCACTGTCATTGCTAGGCTGCCGACCTCTGCAGTAAGGCCAAGGTGCCAATACTGTTGTGGACACATTAAGGGGAGTCATCAATGTTGGATCTTGATCATGAACAACCAAATGCACGGATCCTTGTAGATTGACAAGGCCAAGACTGAAAAAAAGTAAGTAAAATCTATTTATCATATTGCAGTAACACACTGAGGATAATATACATAGAGCAAAATGAATGAAAATTGAGTATCAAGAGAGAGGATATATAGACTAGCATGGTTGGTTAGTTTCAATGAGACAGAAATCATGTTGAAAGAGTCTGACTGTTCTAGACCCCAGTAAAACATCTCTAATACAGAAAGTTAATGCTTCTTTAAGTGACTGTTGTCTACAATGTAAAATATGAAAGAGGATGACACATACATTTCCAAATAGGAGGAACAAATAGGCACTATACAAGATATGAGATCTATGAAAGGGTTAGGTGGGGTTTATCAGGTTATAAGATAGTAAAATGAAGATTAACTTATCATTTTAGATGGTATAACACATGAAATATGAAACAAAGTGCAAGATGGACAGAAATCAGACATTAAGGGGGGAGACTGCACGATATGATTTACAACAAAAGATATGACAGCAAGAGATACCCAAGAAATAGTTCACTAGATATGGAAACTCTATTGTCGTGGCCACCTCACTGAGGGAGTTACAGTTGGGAATAGGCTTCAGAGATACAGATAGATAGATAGGTAGTATAACTTGAAGTTAAGAAGATTTGGAGGCACTTGAAGGTTGCCACAGATGTATGTAGCACTGCAAGAACACATTCTGGAAAGAGGAACACAACATGGTTGAATGATCATTTAAGGAAGTTGGTTGATGAGAAAATGAGGCTTTGGAAGGAAATTCTGAATCTTTCAGGAAACAGTGATCAGAGGATATAGAATATACGGTCTTGAGTAAAGAAGCTAAGAATTAGTGCATATGAATAAAAAGGAAGCATATCAGGATATCAGAAAATGGTTGAATCAAAATATAAGTGAATAGCATGTTATTCAAATAGCAAAAACATGGGTGCAAAATGGATGTCTGTGAACAGTTAGGGTGTTTCTACAAGTTGAAAAATATTTCAAGGACTGAGTGAGCATACTGACACAAGATACCAGGGCTCTGATACTGAAAGGTATGAAGTTCTCTGAACATTATTCAGAACAAGTATGGGAAAGAAGAATGACTAACAGATATGACAAGTGCAAATTACACATTCTTGATCCTGTATTTTTTCATCACACTATCCTGAAATCCCATTCTCATATTACACTAGTTTCTCTTTTGTATTCTGACATCTGTATTATATAAAATATTGAACATACTAATTTATTAATCAGTATTTGTTCAACTTAAACATTTTGCACATTTGGATATAGATCTAATAGCATCTCTCTACACCCAAATGCAAATGCCTCTCCTGCCTTAGCAAGGTAGCAGTAAGATATAATGAACAACAGTATGATTTTCACCCATCCACTCTCTAACTGACATACATAATGTATCAAAACCTAAGTCTACCATTCATAAACAAGCACCACAGGCTTGTCCAAAGGCTACTTTGACCACTTCATGTACTCTGGTTCAGCCCAATGACAACATGTCAATCCCACCCCCATATACTCCATTGATCCAATTCATACTATTCTATATATGCTTCCAGGTCTCTTGAATGTTTAGATCTTGATACCCTAATGCCTCCTTTACTCTATCCTTCTACTTCCTTCAAAGTCTCCCTCTCCTCCATGCTCCTTCCATTTCTGAAAAATAGGTTCTCTTGATCAATATTTCTCTGCTCATCCAATCCTTGTCGTGAATCATTTCAGGACAACCTGGTTGGCCTTCTCAGACTTTGCTGACTCCTAAACCTCCCTCTCAAATTGTTGTTCTTAAATGATCAACCCTGTTATATCAGCTATCATTCTTAGCCATTTACTTTTCAACAAATTCACCCCTTCCCTTTTTTGTGTTCCATGCTCTATATTCACATTCACACAGCAAATCTATGCAACATGAATTCCTTCATAGCAAATGAAGTGTGCACAAGAAAATATTTTCTTATTCTCCCTAAAATGACATTTGATTTTCCCACAACCTTAGCAGCATGATCTGAATCATGGCTGTAGTTTAGAGACATAGTAAATAGACAAAGAAAGAGACAGGAACTGTATTAGCCTTAAAGAATTTGCTTACACCTGACAGTTCAGAAAATCTAACTGGTAACCAAAATGTATTATCATACATCTAGTACAATACCGTATTACATATTCAATGCAACTGGTGTGGATTACATTATGACATACTTACAGACAAGTTATAACACACTAAGTATTCTAAATGATTTTGGATTTAGTGTGAAAGATTTCCTGGGTCAGGCACTTTTATATGATGTCACCCTCAATCTTTTGAAGGCCCTCATACTTACATAGTAGTGTGACAGTGGATGATTTTCTTTAATCTACAGTCATACATTCTATTCTGTTTACACATTCAGTGGTGACCGTGGTGCCTGTAATCCTTTTAACTATTTTCTTCAGCTTCCTCACATGTTCTATCTTATGGTTATTCAAATCAAACCAATAAATAAGATTAATAAACAAGACAATACTTTCAATGAAGTATGTATAAAGCAGGTAAAGTAGGGTGTTACAAGCATCAAATATCTTATTCAATGTCAGGAAACACAATTTTGTTGAAATTTGAATATTACATAGCTAACAGGAGAAGACAAAGATAGTTTTTGTCAATTGTACTGGTATCCATTTATATAAACTTTTCAACAAGTTCTACAGAACCATCACAACTGATAAATGGATTATGAGTCATATCACACCTCCCAAAGTCAAATATGAGTTCCTTTGTTTTCTTTGCATTCAATGGATTATCATATCAATAAAGTTGATAAAGATTTTGGTTTCATTTCACCAAGATGATTCATCACTGTCAGAAATAAGTCTTAATATGGTAGAGGCACAAACAGATTTTAAAACACAGCACTTGTTTGATGTGATACAAGTCCATTTGTACATAGAATGAATAACACAGCACTCAACACAAAACCCCTATAGAAAACCAGCATTCATGATTCTGGCAGCAAAAGTTTTTAACCAATTTGAACAGACTGGCTTCTGTCTCATGTAATCTAGCACATATATATTCTATTTATTAATTTCTTACTATACCTGATCGCTGTTTCCCGCGTCAGCGAGGTAGCACCAAGAAATAAACGAAGAAAGACCCATTCCCGCACATACATATATACATACACGCACATATATGCACAGTACATACATATACATACCAACATATACATATATACATACATATACATACACATGCTTATACACATATACACATGTACATATTCACACTTGCTCGCCCCCATCCATTCCTAAGATCATACTTATATAAATAATGTAATGGTACTTAATTATATCCATATTGATTACAAATGGACTGGATCCTTTAAAACTCCTTCTTAAATGGAAAATTTTTTCATCAGAACCCATTTCTCCACTGACTTAAGTCATGAAGTGGGAGATACATTCCTTCAACAAAGAAAATCTTCTCCAAGCAGTGATAATTATCACTGGGGACCTACTTAAAGATTAGTTGTAATGGATAACACAAAATAAAGATTTATTTCTTATAAATTAACATTCATGAAGTTTATTTAATACTCGCTTCCTGCCCCAGGAGTCCATTTTGTCTATAAAAATCCTGCAGTGCTCAGGAAATTGGCCATGTCCACTGTGTAGGACTATAGGTTGCAAAGTGTAGTGATGTGTGTGTATCTATGTGGGGAGGGTAAGGGGCAGCTGAGTAGTAAGTATTCAGTGTCTTCATTTTGGTAGTTACATCATGGGCAAAAAGGATCCTGGGATGGGCGACGTCCAAAGCATAGAAAGCAAAGAATGACTCATGTTTGTTTGGGGAGTTTGGTTTCTAATGGGTGGAATGGTGTTTACAAGTGAGCAGGAAGGGTGGATGTTTTGTGCTTGATCTGTCATTTCAGTTTGCATGTGCTCTGTTGGTATTATGTTTGCTGGAGATGGGATCTGTCAGTAGAGGTTTCAGAAGTGAGAGGCAGGTGTACGCTTTTTATCCAGGGGGCTGAAGGTTAGTTTTAGGGTGTTATGGGTTGGAACAGTCTGGTGATGTTGCAAAGAATTTAGTGCTACATATTTTGAGGTGGGACTGTATTAGGAAGATCTTTGTTTTATTGTATAGGTTTTAAGAATTTGTGGTAGTTTTGAGTGCTTAATTTTGCATGATTCAGAGCTTTGTTATATTTTCTTTTGAAAAGATAGAACACTAGGCACATAAGACATAGTTTAAAGTGAAGCAAATGAATTTTTAGTAAAGGAGGCTAAAGGATTCTTATTTTTTGTCAGATTTGGTGCCAGTAAGTGTTCTGAGTGCAGTGATTTTTTTTTTTCTGTTGATGCTTGTAGTGGGGGAACAAATGTCATGAAGGTGTTTTAAGTGATACCCAGAATAGTTGGTGTTGAGTGGAAGTGAGTATCCACATAAAGGTGATTGAAGGTGCAGATTGGATTGATGTCTGTTTTTGGTTAAAATATTGATTTAGGACTTCTGTGGAGATGCAGGCATTTTGTTCTAGGTAGGCAAGTGTCCTGTCTGTGTAATGTAGTGCTGCATATTTGTTGTTTGCACTGTGGTGTCAGGGTGTTTGGACATGATTTTGAAGTCATTTGCCAGTGAGAGGATCTACATATTGTCATTCCCTGAAGGTACTGGGAGATCATGCAGGAAGACTGAACAGGTTGGTAGAAAGACCTGCTCCTTGGGAACTTCATTGTAGAGCTTAAGGGTTTTAAAGGCAAACCTGTTGTGAGTGACTCTGCCTTAGCGGTCAGTTATGCAGGATGGGGGTTGTGGTTGGCTGAAGCAATCTAGGATATGTTGCGTGTAGTGGGTTGGTGGAGCAAATGTGTTTAAAACCATGTTGTGTGTGTAGGTGAGAGTGGGATGTTTTGCTTGGGTCTGTTGTGGATCACTTTTCAAAGGGTTTGGATATGAAGACAGAAGTGATATAGAGTGGTAGGAGAAGGAAGAGTTGGGTGGTTTGAGGGTTTTAGGAAAGGTATTGTGTTGTATAACCAGGAGCAGTTCAAGATATCTGTAAGGGTTTGAATTGAAACTGAGCCAAAGTATTCTATGCGAAAGCTTGGTATATTTTCAGGGCCTGTTGCAGGAGAGTTCTTTAGGGTTTTAATTATATTGCTTGTATCAGAGGGTGTGAAGGGTAGGTAAGTGGTTGTTTCTAATTAGATTTATGCAGTTTTTTCAAAAATTTACTGTTTAGGAGTGTGATTGGTTTGTGGCTGGTTTTTGAGTAATGGCCATTGAGTATGTTTGTGTGTTCTTTGGCAGAAGGAATTTCTTTGAATTGGGTCAGAAGTGCTTCATGAGAGTGGGTTGGGGTGAACTTGCAACAGATTTGGTTGTCCTGGATGCTTTGGTATGCTGTAATTACCTATTTTTCTAACTTCTCTCTCATACATGAGTGAGGTTGTATCCAGAACTGATGACTAAAACTTAGGGGAAAATAGATACTCATTTGGCTAGTTCCTCTTTTCCCTCTTTTGGAAAGTATTACAGGAAGGGAGATTTTCCAGCCGCCTTCAGTCACATAGTACAACATACAAGAGATATGTATGCAGTATTCTTTCTTTTCTGTCCTTTATCTGTAATTACTTATTTTTACTATATGAGGACAATTGTGGAGCCCCAGCTTTTAAACATTCTTTGCTATCATACAACTCCTTAAATTTAAGCATGCTATCTACCATTAACCATGTCCTTAGTCTCAGCTAGTTTGTTTTTCAGTGATGATGCTTTTAAGAGTGGATTTGGTTTGTGAATTTCTGTTTTTGGTGTTTACAAATTTATGTATCCCTGGGGATATGGGAGAAAAAATA
>JAUUDW010270992.1:0-13799 GCA_032361385.1 Panulirus guttatus | reverse complement strand
TCAATAGTTGTTTTTAAAATGGTGCCATTAAAGTGATGCATTCAGCTTTTCTATGTTTCCAATAGGAGGAGGAATAATCAGGAGCATTTATGCTCAATGTTTAATTTGCAATGTATTGCTTGAGAGTTCATTGAAAATATTCTGAGGAGTCAGGCATTTACTTTAAAAGAAATGTTATGATATTAACTTTGCTAAAAGTGGCTTTGTCCTATATTGATAAAGGTGTAAATATAGCAAGATTCATCCGGAAATGTTTTATAATAAAATATACTACAACAGTTGCATTATGATTATCATTTAAAAAAGTGAATCAGATGACTGAAAAGGTAGCATCCCTCAAATTACACTGATCTCTTTCCAGTCCTGAATATGTCTTATCCTTAATGTGAACACAGAAACCATGGTGTGTTCTCAATCGAAATGTAAATACAAATTGTTTGAAAGGTAAAAAGAACTCAAGTTATTATTGTGTTTCAGGCCTTAATATAAGAATGGAGACCTTGGTCAATACTGAAACAAATTTAACCTATTCAGTGATACTGGTCTCAATCTATGCTTGTGTAGCAGTGTCCTTATGGCATCAATCTATAAATGCAACATCCTGCCACAAATTGAATTCCTAATGCATTGTAATCTCTGCTGGTTAGCCATGGATAGCAATGCAAGCATTGAATGAGTCATGAGCTGCCTTGAGGCCCCAGTTACATGTCCGAGACCACAATGGTTGATTTTGTACCTTTTTCTTGGGACTTTCCATGTCTGTGGTGCCTAGTGCTACCCATGCCAACCACCGCTGCACCCATGCTGCCAGTACCTAGGCCTGGCCAATTCAGTAAATATTTTATCTTTCTAAAATTTTTAAATCTTTATTTATAAGAAAAAAAAATATATACTATATATTCGATATGATATTTACTGAGCCTAGGTATAATGTAAGTAGTCCACCCTATTCAGTATGATGAAGAGCACCAATGGTGAGATTCAAATTTCTTTGAGGCATATGCAATAATTTCTCATAATCAGTGGAGGTGAAAGCTCAGAATATTAAGAGTCAGTTTTTATGATTAACTAGAACATAATTTTCTGATTAAATGTTACTGAACTTAATCTGGACTTATACTGTACTGTTGCCAGACATATTTTAAATATTCTATTTTGTTTCAGTAATACAAAGTGGGTTTTGTGGTCTTTTTATTTGTCACAAACAAAGATAAATGCAAATGATTTTTCATCAGAAATATCTCATACTCTGTAACAATGAGTTACAAATGATATGTAATAAGAGGGCCCAGATCTGGTACAGGTGTCATCACATATTCTTACGGAAAACATTCACGCCGTAGTGTCAGGAAACAATATGTGGGATGCCGTTATAAGTATTAATGGCTGCATATTTTGAAAGAGAGGCAGAGGTGGCCATCCCAAGATTTGAACCTCATAGGTCAACTGTTCCTTCTTATCATCATATGAGGTCAATCACCTACTAAGGGTTAAACAAAAGCGAGAAAGCCTCAGTCAAAATTCAGATTTATTGTTCCAAAGATGAACGGTAAGAAATCAGCTAATATGTAATTTTGAAACCCCTTAAACGTCATTATGAGTAGCACCTTCGATAGGAATTGACACAAAATCTAGTATCAGATCAACTGGGCAAAAGAGAAAGGCCATTGCTTTGCATTCAAAATCTATACTCATGAATACAAATTACGCGTCTAAATGGTGAATTTCTGGTGATCACTAGTGTTATTAAATTCTTGGAGGTATTGTATGTAATTTTCCCACGAGTTATCAGAGCAAATTATCCTAAATACATATAACCCCGAGTAACAGAATGGATGTGTTCTAGGAAAATTATGTGTTGAATTTTTATTAACACAATGCACCTCATCACGTATACCACCATGTTATATGTGAAGATGCGTTCATGCGGAAATTTTTTGGTAAACAGTAGTAATGAAAAACATGAATTTAGATATATGTTTTTCAGACACATAAAAGTAGTTTAGATAGTTTCATAATTTCAGTTACGACAAACAATAGTAAGCACAAAAAACACTTAACTTTTTCGTACTAGAGATGTTGCCGGTGAGTGTATAAGGTAGCATTATATTGAAATGTTGCAAGCGAAGAATTGTACCTAAGATAAACAAAAGGTACGTAGCCGCAGAGGAAACTGCGTTCCCAAAAATGTGAACACAATCTTTTGCCACAGGTATGGGTCATGTATCAAGTGTGCTAAATGAGTTAAAATCGTCGATGTATGAAGCCATAGACTATGTCGTTTCTGAAAGCGTTTTGTGTAGAGGCATGAGATTCCACTTTCCTGTTAAAATTTCAAGTAGTCGGTAAACTTTAAAAACAATAATTTAAACGTAAATCTCTTTGCCTGGCAGTCGACAATATATACAGACGTCGAGGGTTCTAGTCTGATATCGTGACATCTATTGAGTAAAAGTTAAACTACTAACAGAGCTTCCGACATCACAGAGCACATTGATTTCCATCAAGTGTTTCTAGTCTTTCGTACAATTCCTTTGTTATTGTTGTGCTGAGATTTTTCAAGATGGGTTTGTACGCTGTGTACCAGAGGCCCCAGATTATCCTCTATAAAACAAGCATCTGCTCGAAGGCCACTCTGTTTTCCGTTGTTACATTTGTGCTAACGATCGTAACTCCACTGCTCATAGTCTACAGAAGCCATGGTAAGGGTCAGGAGGATGGTGTAGGTACAGTAATTAAGTCTGGAACAGTTCGCATCGCTATTAGTTTTGAATATTGACTTATTGTGTTCGTCATAGCTTGTGTAGTGTTTGGAGGCAATGGTAATAGGGTATGTATAAGGTATGCACCGCATCGAATCGATCGAAATGTCCGGAATGGTAATGTCATAAAACTTTCAACACATCTTCAGAAACATTAGAGACAAGCAGGACAGTGGTATTTGTATAAAAGACGTTAGTGGCTGGTAGTTTCTCTACTAATGATTAAAGCATAAAGGCCTAGAATAGGGATGTCTCTTTATTAAGTTTGATAGTTTTCCCCTTAATACTTTGTGCTACTGGGAGAAGTGATGGAATGATATAATGAGGGTTTTGCTTTACCACCCTTTAAAACTATTTTTCGATATTATTTCGTTAATGGTGAAGATATAAAGGATACGGAAACAATTGTATAATGTGGAAATCAAATGATTGTTAGTTTTAATGTTTAACCCACCACTTAGTCTAGTCTTTAAGGTGGTATTGGATATGAACTCTTCTGTGGCCTCTTTGGACTTTGTACAATGAATGTTCATCTTGATCCTCATCAGACTTTATGGTAATATGAATCTTGATATCTACAGATAGTTTAACTCCAAAGGAAAACTTGGTAAAGTTCCAGTTTAGGGGCATCACTGAGATAATGTATGGATTGCTTTTGATTAGCATAAGTGATTCAGAATGGGGAAGCATGATTTGCACCATTAACTATGCAATAATGGGGAGGGCTATCAGTTTAAGAGAAGATGGGGGTTTAAAGAAATGAAAAGTTACTGAAACATATAGGCATTTAAACAACTTGAGAAAACATTATCACTTTTGCATGTTTTAATCTGAGGCCATAATTTATATTTCCTTTTCCTCCTTGCTGTTTGTTTACATCATCCATTGGATGCTGGCATGGTATTTAAGGCTTCAAGACAAACATTAAACAAAGAAATAAAACATTTGACATTTTAATGTTTTTAGTGTCTCCTGGTGTTTTGCTTTGTTTCATTACTTTACCTGACATGCATGTTCTGTGTGATGATAAAAAGGTTAATGATTGTGACATTATTTTTCTTAATATACCCATGTTATTGAACACCAATGTCAGTAACATGAAATAAGAGATGTGTGTACAGTCAAGTTCAGGAGAAACAAAGAATCATGTCCACATTTTTCTCTACCATCAGAAACTGTCAGATGTGCTAACCTCACCCCATTCTGCCCCTTACTGGGCAGTTGACCTAGATAACAAAAAGGTAATTATGTGTGATATTGTCCAAGTATTTAGTCTACTTTTGCTTGCCAGTCTGTCATTTCATAATGGAAAAAATCATTTTTCTTAATAGTGCTCATAAACATGCAACTAATAACACTGATGGTTGTCTCATTCTAATTGCTCTCATGGGATAAAATTATTGTACAAAGTAAATGTAAAGTGATGCTGTTAGGGTACAACCATCAAAGGAACTGCAGTAACCCAGAGCATGTGTACATGATAATAGTGAGGGAACATTCAGTATGGTGAAGGTAGTTGCAAGGCACTCACTCTACAGAGGAGGTAAAGTCCTCATGAAGGGGGTTTTCAATCGCAGAGAAATAGACCATGAAAATCCTTCACTCTCAAGGAGAGAGTCATGGAGACACCTTCCAGAATGTGTATAGGATAAATGCTTCTCACTATGTTACAGAGCATATGAGAATTACCCGAGCTGATTTGAAAGTGTAAAGATTTTTTCATTCCATGTATAAGTTGTAACATGACATTAGGCAGAAATGTATGGATAATTGTTTTGCAGAGATTTTTGTATTTTTCTTTTTTCCATCAGGGCTTTGGATTAAAGAGGCAGAGTTTCGGGAACAACCAGACATTCGTTTCAAACACCAAGTGCTCATGCTTATTGATACATCATCAGGGCCTATTGTGTGGTCTACTAACCCTACCTTTAATTCTTTGATGAAAAATTATCTAAGAGTTCCCTTGATTAAGGTATGAAATCTTGTTTATTCTGTTTGCTCTATTTTTATTAGAAAATTAATAGTTTATGTTCATACAGTTTGTAACATAGTGTTAGTAACTTTACGAGTATTTACTCGTCTGAAGAGTCAAGCAAATACAGGGCTGGTTTGGGGATTCTTAGAGTAATTTTATTTATTTAATATTTCATAATGTTTTATTTCAGTCCCATGAAATAGACAAGAACCATGATGGTGTATTGGAAGGACTTGACTTGACTTTAACTTTGCCTTTGTTAAACACTGAGTTAGTGTACGGCACAACCTTCCTCATTACGTTTGACTACAGATTGCACGTAAGTACTGTCTCATTTATTAGGGAAAGTTATTTCTGAGATGTTTGACTTTTTATTAACTCTGTATAGAGTATTTTGTCTGTAGGATCATATATAGAGTATTTTCTCTGTAGGGTCACTTTTTTTAAAGAATTTGTTAAATACTTCGGGCTTAGAGATTTCTAACCTCCATACCTTCTGGTGAGATGAAAACCTCTCACCCCTTAAAAACAACTTATTTAGTAGTTGCTGCGAGCAGTTTGGTGTGGATGTACTCATCTACTGCCTAGTGAAAGGCGTGCATGGGATAGAGTGAATTAGAATGATATGATACACTGGGGTTGATGTGCTGTCAGTGGCTGAACCAGGGCATGTGAAGGGTCTGGTATAAACCATGGAAAGGTTTGTGGGGCCTGGTTGTGGATAGGAAGCTGTGGTACCAATGAATTACACATGACAGCTAGAGAATAAATGTGAGCGGATGTGGCCTTTCTTTGTCTGTTCCTAATGTTACCTCGTTAACGCAGGAAATGGTGATTAGGTATGAAAAAAACTATATACATATAATGAGTAGAAGGAATTAGTTACTTCAGTTAACAGAGGAGAATTTCAGGATGTAAGACATTAGTATTTAGAACTCTGGCCAAAATCATATGCTGTTGTTAGGAATGAAAAGATGAATTTGTATTTTATGATTACCTTAGTCTTAAAACTGTTCAAGTTCAGAGGTTGTAAAGGAAGAGATGGCAGTCTTTGATGGATAATAGTGTTCAAGAATTTGTAGTGAGTCACTAATTTGGATGTATTGTGAGTAGTCAAAGAAGAGAACCATTATCAGGAGAGTAAATACTTCTTTATATTTATTGGTAGCACTTTGTGGGTAAGGTTAATTGATCTCTTGCCTGTAGTACCTTGATAGATAGTTTAGAGAAGAATTTGTGATATCTGTGTAAAATGTTGATTATTTAACAGTACATGTGTGAAGTCGTGTTGGAAGGACTAGGGTTTCTACAGCAGAATAGTGGAATTCCATTATCTGCCATCTATACCTCAGCTGATCTGACACTTCAGCAGCGCCACCCCTTGCCTTTCTCTGGGATCCATTCATTGTACAACAAATCTGTCTTACCTTCAGTATATTCCTCGGCTAAAGACTGGAAACTGCATCATATTCTTTCTAACTACTGGAAGAGGAACTGTAAGTATGAGGAGTTTTTGTAATGACTTGGATGTGTGTAAGGTAGAAAAAGGCATACATACAAGAATCAACAAAGATAGTGGACTGAATGTTGATGATGCAAATAACTTTTTTATGAACGACATCATAGGAAAAAGTGTAACCTCGTAGTTTTTGTTAGGTTGTTGGAAGGAATGCTGTAGTCCACTTATATACATACCAGAAAATTGTGAGTCTGTTATAGTAAAATAGGAAGTAGAGTGCTGTTAGTTACTTTAGATATCTTGCAGAAATTGATGAGAAGTTAGGGGTGAATGGGATGGAAATGAAAATATTAGGAAGAACGAATTGTGAGGATGTGGTTGATGAAGTAAAAGATGAAATACTGAGGGAATAAGGGTACCCTAAGGGAGGGAATGAGAAAAATTACAGGACTGAAGTGAAGGAGAATGCATAAAGGGTAAGATAATGGGAAATATAACATTAGGTAGTGAAGGAGAGTGAGAGATGAACTTTAGCATGAAATAATTTGTGATGTACAATTACTGATAATTTAAGTAAACTGAGCGTGACACTGCTGTGTAATAGTAAAAGGCTTGTGGAACAGTGGTAGTTGTCAGACTATATGTCTGAAATTTTCTTTATCTGTAAACTTTTTCAGCTTGGGATATTTTAATTTACCTAGGTCTTTTTCTATCTACCTATATCTGTCAATATATATCTATCAGTCTGTTTATATTTCTGTGTATCTTTTTATGTTATTAATAATATTATAATTATTATCATCATTATTATTTTTATTATTATTAGTTTTTCATACTTAATTTCCATTTCCTGCATTAGCGAGGTAGCACCAGGAACAGACAAGGAAAGGCTACATTTGTTCACATCTATTCTCTGGCTGTCATGCAGTGGACTAAAACCTCAGTCTGTCATCCACAACTAGTCCTCACAGACCTTTTATGGTTTCTCCTGGCCACTTCACATACCTTGGTTCAGTCCAGTGACAGCAACTCCAGGACCCCCATCTAGGGGCAACTGCAGCTACAAGGCTGCACTTCACTCTGTTACAGGAACAGAATGGATTTCTTTGAAACAAGAAGTTATGTGATGAGATTGTAGTCTCATTTGTCAACTGCCATTGATACAACATCATCATGGTGATATCACACATCCTTGACAGCGACCCACCTGCACTGAGAAACACTTATCCTTCTCCCTTCCTCCTTGCACACATGCTTTAGTGTGCCATCCAACTCATAAACATATGTGCCTTATTATCCAGATGAGAACTCCTCACTGCTTTTAACAACTTACTCTCCCAAGAGCACCTTTTATCTTTATGAGGCTTCTGCAACACTCAGGAAAGTGGCTATGTCCACCAGTTGGGACCACAAGTCATAAATTTTTATGATGTTATACGTGCATCTATGTGCAAAGAGCGCAGGACATTTGCAGAGAAAGTACTTGGTGTCTTCTTTTTGGTAGGTGCATCATGTACATGAAGGGGCGTGGGATATGTTAAATCAATGTTTGTAGTGTTGTAGAGATGGATGATGTCGAGAGTGGGAGAGGGAGAGCATGACTTGTTATGTGTGAGAAGAGTGGTTTATGATGGGTGTATGTCTGGTAAGTTGGAGTTAAGGGCTGAGTTAGGAGGTTGGTTGGTTTGTACTTGTTGGGTTATTTTATTGTGTATGTGTTTTTTCATTGATTTAATTGTTTTGAGTGGGGGGATCTGTGAGGAAAGGTTACTGAAGTGTGAGACAGTGGTAAGTATTTTATTTCAACTTCGGGTTGGTGGTTAGTTATAGAGTGGTTTGGATGGGAGAGGTCTAGTGCTGTTGCACAGAAATGAGTACTGAGCATGTTGAAGTGGGTCTGTATTGGGAGGATCTGTGGTTGTGATTGTTCTGAGTTCATTATTTTGTGTGGTTTTCAGCTTTATTATGTTTTCTCTTGAGAGGGTGGAAGAATAGGGAATTAAGGCATAATTTAAAGTGGAGCAGATGAATTGTTTGTGTAAGTTGTTGAGGGATACTTTTTCTTGTGTAAATTGGGTGCCAGTTAGTGGACTGAGGGCATTTTGTTTGCGTGAATGTCGTGTATGTGTCGTATATGATGCCTAGAATGGTTTGTGCTTTATTCAGTGGGAGACACTGTCCATTCGAGGTGACTGGAGGGTGTGAGCTGGATTCGTTTCTGTCAGGGGTTAAAAGAGCGATATATATACTCATATATACCCCAGCCAAAGCCAGATATTCATTTTATTGACCAGCCCATAGGGGAGGATGAACAGCTAGGAAAGTTGTGAACCAGCTGCTGTGACCAGGAATATTCACTTAATCTCACTTGATATCTCGTCACACAGGCCTCTTCCAAGCTAATTCACTTTTACCTATTCTTTCACACTCATGTCATATCCTCTTTTCCTTAAAACCTCTACAAACTTCCTCACTTGCCTTAACTAGGAAATATCAAACATCCCTTCTGCTACCCCTGCAAGTTTGTTCATTTCTAACAACCTCTCCTTTGCAAGCCTTTCAAGTAGCAAATAATCTAAAGCTTGGTAACCCCAAACCCGACTCACTGATGTAAGTTTATGTATGCACATTTGTATATGTTTCCATTGTGTACATATTTTTCAGTAACTACAAGATTCACCAATACATATACAAGTCTGCAGACTGGAGAAAGCGACTCCTTCATTGTAAGTCTTCAAGTGCATTATCCAGAACAAAGCATTTTATATATTCCAGGTTTTTGGTTTGTCATAAAGTGGGCCTGGGTCCAATATTTATCTGTTTTGGTAATTCTGCTATACATTATTAGTTTACTAAAAGAATGGGTTTTCCAGAATCAGATAGTTTCCACTTGGGTTGAGGCTCCTCAAAAGTTATTCTAAATAGATATTATTTTGTTTATTTATCTATTTATGATTACCCTAGGACCCCTTTCTTGAGGGGGGTGTCCATGGGTTACTCCATGATTCCTTTTCCAGGAGTTCTAACAGCTACTTCCAAAATAATGGCATCCTTTAGAGTAAGAAGTAAGAAAACTGTACTTACTTTTGAAAAAAAAAAAAGCAACTTTTCACTTGCATTGTAACCATAGTCAGGCAGAGTCTGCTTACACCTATTTTTGTATTTACTGCACTTATTAGGAAATCTCATTTACACCTTTTCTGATGAATACTTCACAAGTTAGTAAAGAAGATCATTTAATTCTTCACATACTTAACGATTTCTCCTTTACTCAGTCCATTAAACATTTGTACAGCTCAAGTTAATACTCTTAGGAGTGTTATCACAGCATGATTTATGAGACACAAGTCAGAGCAAAACAAATTAGACATACACTAAGGGATAAGGCAAAGTGTTTTGCCAAATGTCTCCATAGAGAAAGAACAGAAAATTTTAACTTAAGTTGCTCTAAGGATGCATAGGAGACAAATGTAGATTTTGATTTTGGATTTCCTAATGAAAGAGAGATGGTTAAAGGAGGAAAAAGTGAGAAAATGGCTGAAATCTATGAGTTCTATGAGGAAAAAGTTCATGGAGATAATTGTTCACAGAGTAGGAAAGATAAAACAATTGAAAGAAGTCGGGAACTGGGAAGTATATCCAGAGAAAATGAAATATGTCAACAGATACATCTAGAAATCAGGTAACTGAAGAATATTGTAAAGGAACGTAACCACAGAATTTAGTTGCAAAGAAAGACAAAAAAACTAGATGAAATTGTGCAATCCTAGGGTAAGGGCAAAATTGTGGAGGAGTGTGGAGTTTCTCAGAGAGGAAGAAAATTGTCCCTATTACATAGATCAGAGAGGATGGAAGTAAAAAGACAGAAATTAGGAAATACTTATGGGGCTGAAGAAGAAAGACCTTGAGCAGAATTTGAAGCTTTAGAACAAGGATCATAAATCAGCACTGAGTGAATGACAATGAGTCTTCAGACAGGGATTGTACATCAGTGTTATGGACTAAAGTAAGGGCAAGAATGATAAAAAGAAAACAGTTATAAGTCAAAAGACAACACTGGCAATAACTCAAAAACCAGGAATACTAAATGGTGCAAGGCTCAGATTGAAGAAAATCAATACAGATGCATATGAACTGATAGTACAGGGAAAGGACAAACCTCTGAATTTTCCCCAAAGACGTGGCCAAGCTATTCCACTTCCTCTTGAGGTTTGTTTTACCCTGATCTAGAATATGCAGGTTCCTCTCCTCAAGCATACTTACTATCTCCCTTCTCATCTAGGTTAAATCCAAACACATTCAGACATCCCAGCCTGAGCTTTCAAAGAGGATGAGCACCCCTGTTTTGGCTCCTTCTTCTGTTCCAACATTTAAAAAAGGGATAAGGTTTCCAGCTCTCAATTCCTGTCCCTTTTAGTTACCTGCTACAACACCCAGGGAATAAGTGGGTAGTATTTATTCTCCCCACTCCCCAAGGAGGACACTAAACACATTGCTCAGTTGCCCTGCACTATCCCCACATAAAAACACACACATCACCAGTAAAATTTAAGAACTACATTCACATCTGGTAGATGTCGCTGATTTGCTGAACATTCCTCTTTCATAAAGACTAAAGAGTCTCCCTAGGGCAGGGAGTAAGTGTGCTTATGTGTAGCAACATCAAACTTGCAGCATAGCATTACACAGTTGGAACAATGGTTCACCTAGACCAGAATATCTGTATCTCCACACAAGTCTTCATCTCACACCCTCCAGTCACACTGAATGGAAAGTCTCTCTCACTAAGCAAAACACCAACCCTTAAAGGCATCACAGATAACACTCACAACAGTCACTCACAGTACCAATACCATCAACACAAAAGAAACTAAGAAAGCTGCAAACCTCAAAATAAAGTGCACTGAGAACATCACTGGCTTACTAACAACCATACACACTCAACACCGCAGTGCAACAGAGATCCTCCCAGCACTGTGCCATATCAACATGCTCAACACTCAATTCTAAGTAGAAATGAGAAGCATACCCCTGCGGCACTTTTCATTAAAATCCACTCGTAGATCCCCCTACCCACAACTAATGTATGACCGATAAAACACATACATACTGAAATAACCAAACAAGCACTAAACATCTGACCTTCTAACTCAGTCTCAAACTACAACCCACCAGACATACACCCATTATAAGCCACACTTCTTAGACAGGCACAAGTCACACTCTGTTGCTTATGGTGTGGACATCACCCATCAGTAAAACACTACAAATACAATTTCAGCATATCCTAAGGCCTTTCATATCAACAGTGCAACTAGCATAAACAAGACTCCGAGCACTTACTACTGCACTCTATACTCATAGATGCAGACACAACATCACAGCACTTTATATAGACCTCTAATCTCAGCCAGCTTCCTGAGTGCTTCATAAGCCATGCAAGGATAGATGGGACTCCTGGGGCAGAAGGTAAATATATTCATATATTCCCCTCTCCCTATGAAACAGATGTTTTCGATCATATCTTCTGTTTCCTTGTTAAAGGAAAAGAGGGAATATGCTCCCTCTGGGTAAAAAACTGAACAGTATAGGGAAAATACATACTTAAATGAATAACATTAAAATAAAACAAAACTTTTATTTGCTAAAAAGACATAAAATCTTTGTACCCAAAATATTTACAGAAAAAAAATGTAAGAACCTTAATATTACTTAAAAGTACATTTTCATCATATACAACTTTACTGTCACTGGATTCTCATAAGTGTATTCTTATTTGAGAAGAATTCATGTCAGAAACCATTAAGTTAGTAATACTGTAAATTATTCTGAAGCATCATAGTGCAATTGTAGAAATCAGCACTAATTCCACGAAATGCAGGTTCAATTTTGTGCCAAGTAGGGATCACTGCTTGTCATTTGTGTGTGCAGAAAAGTCCAGTTAATGTTATGTCCAACACCTAGAACTAATTTGACCCTTCTCATTTACGTGAATGGCACCCTCCAAAGTGTGCAAAATGGATTATTGTTAGTAATTTTTCTCTGCTATTTTATCTCGAACACTTACATACTTGTTGTTAAACAAGTAAAATCGAAGTGGCTTATTAGCCCATTCTTTACCACATGACTCGATGCCAATCCTCTTACTGATTACCACTAGATTCTCAGGAACAGACTTGCCTAGTTCTAACCAGAAGGTATCTGATTCTGTGAGGTCCAACTTATTGCAGGAGTCCTGTTATTAAAAAATGAAAAAATAGTCTTAATATGTCTGAATAACACAAACTTGTAAAAGGAAATTTAGGTGATTAATCACTAATCATTCCTAGTGGAAAGAATGAATGGTACAGCTGTTGAATTTATTTTCATGACTGGTGGGATCAAGTATTTGAGTAAACTAAGCAAGTGGAAACAATTAGTGTACATGTAGTAAACAGGTCCATTTAATCATTATGTATGGGAGAAAAGGAGCACCATGAGTGATTATACAAAGATTATATATAGACTCTCTAGCTGTAAATGAATTTTTGATATATTAAATACATATAAAATGCAAAACATTTTTCATACCTTGGTTAGATATAGTGCTTGACAAAGTTTTGATGGTCCATTGCACAGCTCATGAGTTTTGAGAGGACTTGAGCTCTTACGTCTCTGATTCCGACCAGCTTCCATTTTTTGAAAGCCCTCCAATGGTTCTAACGATCGTATCAGTACACACGATCCGTCACCTAAGTAAAATAATAATAAATGTTGATGGGAAGTGATACAGAAATTATGCTGACAATTTTGGAAGGGATGAAGTATGTTTTAAAGTTCATTATTATTTCTTTGATACCTGACTGACTTCACTTTAGTAAGTTAGCATCAGGAACAAATGAACACTGGCTTTTGTTGTTTACATACATCCTCTCTCTCTAGCTGTCATGCAAAATGCAGTAAAAAAAAAAAAATGCCTACCATCCACAGCCATTTCTCACAAACTATTAGAATGGTCATACTGCCAATATTGAAGTTTCATTTAGATGTGTGCAAATCATTATCTTTTATTCATTGCTTGGATTTTGTATCACCTGGCATGTCAGACACTTAAGGACTTGCATCACCTGGCATGTCAGACACTTAAGGACTATGTCATGTCACCAGTTATTGGTGTCCTTCAATCTGTCACTGGAAGTTGCATCCTGGTTCAAGAAGATGCATTTAGCTTGACCCATATGGGTCAGATCAAACTTTTCTTCATGCAGCTGTTATCCATGAATGATGAAAAACCCATAACTCTAGTTTTGATTTTCCATGAATGAAGTCCCTCGTGAAATTATTTAAGCCTGAGCTTGACCTGGTTCATAAATTGAAAATTCTACCTTTGGCCATGGTATACAGACCTACATTGTTCTTTCCAAACCATATTTCCACTGAATGACTGCAGAAGGGTGAAAAACATGCATAGGAGAGAGTGTAAAAGCCTCAGAATGGTTAGGCATAAGTGGTGTACCACAGGACTGATACTCTTTCTCATATATATCCCTGGGGATAGGGGAGAAAGAATACTTTCCACGTATTCCCTGTGTGTCGTAAAATGCGACTAAAAAGGGTGGGAGCA
>JAUUDW010270771.1:0-13801 GCA_032361385.1 Panulirus guttatus | reverse complement strand
AGGAAATAAAGCTCCAACCTTAACATATTATTTGATATATTTTAAATAAAGAAAATAATTAATGAAACATGGCAACAGTGAGATTCCATGTTAACATTACAATGAATCATAAAAAGTGCAACTTTTAGGCACCAAGTACTTAACAGTGCTCCTTATATGAAGCTGCACAATAACAAAATTGATTTGTACTCTTTGCTAATGGCACTGCACCCTAGATATTCTGGAATTACTTCAACAAATGAAAAAGCCATAATAGATGTTAACCCTTGAAATAAAGCTGCAAGATTTTAAAAGACTAAATGGTGAGGGAGCCTCAGCAACAGAGTCTGTATATACCTTTTTGGCTGAGATTAGCCTCTCTTCATACAAAAAACAAGAGAATGTATTGATGCTTGTAAGCACAAAAACTTAGTACAGTACTGAATTTTCATCAGGAGGGAGATGTTAGTGCTGGCTGAGAATGGAGCATTTGTTTTACCATGGAAACATACCTGCCTTTTTTTTAAGAATGCATTATTTAGTATAAAAGAGAAAGACCAGTGTGACCAATGTAACTAGGTCTTAGGTTTGTCATACTGTTGTCATTAAACTAAATGTTTCAGTTATAAAGAAAGGGACTGAAACTCCTCCGACTGATTAAAGTAGGATAAAAAGTACCATGTCACAATGGGTAACAAACTACCTTTCTTACAATGAAAAATGCTGAAGGAGTTATTGCTTATGTTACCAGCTCTTACCAGTCAAGACAACCACAAGTACGGTAAATTATCGACCTTAATGCAGAAAATAATTGCACACATCACCTTTGTATGGAAAAAGACATTTAACTATAAAACACAGGCTATGTACAAAGTGCTAGGAGTTCTACACTTTTGAGACAAATATGAATCTGAAACCTAAAGAGACATTTACTGTAGAGAATATGCAAAAGGCAAACTAGTAACCTACTCACCTTTACTAGATATGTTGAAGCAGTGGTACATTCCATATATAGAGTAAACATAAGAAGTCCCTGGCTTCATGTACATTGGCTCTGTTCTGGCTGTTCTTTTCCCATTATGACTGTGTGAGGCTACGTCTGGGCCACCCAAATAACTTTCTGTCTCTACAATACATCCAGATATACGAACACTGTCCACAACCCTGACAACAACTTGACCTATTGAAAAAATTTCAATATATTACAGGGTACTTAAAGGATTATGAGAAAATAGCGACATCTGTAGATTCCTCTTAAATACAACAAAGAGCTGACAACTTTTCATGTAAATGTTTTACGTACAAAAGCACATAAATCTTTAAATCACTAATGACCCCATACAAGTACTGTACTTTGTCAACCACATCATACAGAACAGCATACCTGACAATTTCTTACTGTATATTTATATCATAATTTTTTCATGTCCAACTTCCTTTCCTTCTAACAGTGTAATTGGAAATCTCCATCAACATCACTTGTATAATTTTTCTAAATAATCTATTAAAAGAAAATACACATTTACATTGACTATGCAACCCAATCCTTTTGGTAAACTGTAACTAATACTGCATGCTCAGCTCTCTTCAAAGAAATTCTTATTGCTTTCCTCATACACCATGTATTCCATATAAATTTTACAATCTTTCCCCATAATCTTCATGATAAGAAACTCATAGACAAATATGTCTTGTGAAATAATATTTGGAAAGAGCATTAGCTAGAAACATTAAGTAGAGGTAATAGGTAGGAGCATTAGACAGCAGTAGTCATTAGGAACATTAGGTAGAAGCCTCTGAAAACACTGTGCTAGAGTTGCCCTCTGCCAGTGGCCTGTTAAGGGTGAGGCACTAAAGGCTCAGAAGCAGCACTGGAGTTCTTTAGTTATGGGGACTGTTGCCGTGGCCACCCCTTTGAGGGAGTTCCAATTGGAACATACGTTAGAGATACAGATAGATAGAAGATTCTTCCTGTACGAGAAAAAAAGTACATACCATATAGTAAAAAATATATCAGTGTAAAATAAAAAGAGCTTACCTAAAAGTGCTTTAGCAAGAGTAATGCTGTCTTGATTATAGAAGTCTTGAGACAGTCTTGGTCCATTAATGATAGTTTTCTCTGCAATCTGTGAATCTCCAACAGATGCACTTAACTCTTGTGGTACTTTATTACCTCTCACACATCTGCCTCTTATAGAAGTTTCCTCCACTTCTATTGTATTCATGTCCTCTTCAGTTCCTCTTTTGCTCTCTTCTACTTTTTTATTTCCTTCATTAACATTATCTCTGTCTGAAGACTCACTTGTTTGTTTTGAAAAATATGGACTTAATGTTGAATCCAGTGCAGTGTTGGAAAAATCACAAGTCCTCAGCAATTTATCACCACCACCTGACAATTTTCTTCGTAATCTTTTGGACATGTTTTTTTCTATGGTATTCTACGAAATGTTACTGATGTTTATTTTGTCTTTCTTCTGATAATTTCTATCCTAGAAGAGGTAATAAAATTTTCTGTCAACTTAAAGGTACAGTAGTGCAGTAATTTAACAATAAAACCTGACATTCCCCCCGTAGTCATAAGCTTAAACATATGTTCATGAAATATTCAACATAATAAACATAACTGATCTCACAACACAGGCTGTAATTAAAAAGTCACTGATCTATCTTTCATGTTCTAACCACTGCTTTCATCATTTCGTGTATAAAAGTCCCTTGCCATCCATGCACTCATTCTTCCCATAGTTTGAACATAATCCATCATGGATGCAAACTTATAAGTACTTTTTATATATGATCTCTGATTCCAGTAACCACTAGAATAGTATGTATCCCAACATCCACCGTATAAATCTTGGTAATCTTTCTCTTCTTGCTGTGGTGTCCAGCCTGTCTGTGTATGAATAGGATCTGTTTCCTGATATTCATAGTAATTGCCTTGCTGCTGGGTATTACTAGTACTACCATTCTGGTGCCATGCCCAATGGTCAGTATAATTTGTTTGGTCCTGATAGTCATTCACAGGCTGAGTTTCATAATCCCACTGTCCACAGTATTTACCATCATAATATTTATTACTGCTGTGATGTACGTAACATTCATTCGGGTTATTAATTGAGGTTTGCTTTTTACTACGTAACCTTTTTTTCACTTGCTTTTTAGTCTTTGGTTTTTCCGTGCTTCTTGTACTCATGTAATACTCATAAGGTTTTTGCCCCTTTTGATCTTGTTGCTTGGCATGCATACTCTGTCCAAAATTATTTGACTTAGAAAAATGTTTCTCCTTGACATTCTTTTCATGATACTGATTATTGATAGCATTATCACTTGAAGAACTCATTGTCGCAAGACTAGGATCAAAGGGCTGCTGGACTTTGTTTGTAGCTTCTTGGTAGTCCACACTCTCAGTATAGGTCTCTGACTGTTTTGCTTTACAAGCATTGTCCGCAGTAATGTTTTCATGTGATTCTTCCCCAGAAAATGACCGATTTTCTTGAGATGACAAAACTGCTGTGTGGTCATCTGTCATACTGCTTTTTGTTTCGCCTCCCTTAACCTGATTTAACATGCATGCATCTTTTCCTTCTATCATATCTTGTAGAGCTTTCTCAATATCAGCCCCACTACATTTCCAAGTTTCATCAGCTTCAATTACTCTCAGCTCATGTTCTTCTTGTATAGCCTTCCAGTGATCATCAAGTGACTTAATATCTGCTTCAGTTGGTTTTAGTTTGTTTGGTAAAGATGGTACTCTTACAACTGGGTTATCAGCAGCTGAAATACTGTCATACTTCTCTAAACAGTCTATAAGTATATCTGAGTATGAAATATTCACTGAGGGTGATTTAGGGCTTATTCTCTGTAATAAAGTCAAGACCTTTTTGTAAGTTTCTGCCTTAGTCTGAATTCTTTCATTTTCCATTTTTCTTTTTGCTTCCTGTTTCCTCCTTTTTAGCACCTCTTCATCAATGGTGTTCTTATTCTGACTGTCCTTTACTTTCCAGTTTTGCTTTTTCTTGTCTGCATTCATGTCCCCATTATACCTATTAACAGTGTCTTTTGACCCTTGAAATTTTTTTGACTTACGAGTGTGTTTTTTTGAGACTGCACCAACTTCTCTATTTTCTTTACCAGAGTCTTCAAGGTATTCTAATTTCATCTTGAAACCATTTTTTTCTCTTGAAGCTGATGTTTTTTTGTATGATGTATTTTCCTGCTCTAGTGCTTGACAACTGTTATCTTTTTTTTTATCATATACTTGCAAAAAATTGTTCTCCAGCCATATTTTCAGTTCTTCATCTGACAGTTGTTCCAATTCCTCCATACCCTCAACATCTTTACTGGCAATGTTAGATTTCCAATCCTCTTGTAGCATATAAACTTGTACATTTGCCAGAGATGCAATAGCCCTCATAGCCTGCCATTCATCTCCTTCTGTAGCAAGAGTAATAGCACCTCCTCGAGAGCCAAAACGGCCAGCACGTCCCACACGATGAAGATATGTAGCCTGATCACGTGGCATGTCAAGATTGACTACAAGATTCACATGTTCTGAATCCAGACCTCGAGCAGAAAGGTCTGTTGATACAAGAACTCGACATTTGTAGGAGCATAATTCTTCCAGTGCCTTTAAACGATCACTCTGTTTTTGCCCACCAGTCAGGTATGAAACAGGCCATCCAGACGCTCGTAATGCATTGCAAAGGGATTCAGCACGTAACTGAGAATTAGAAAATACAAGACATTGGTTAAATGTGACTGTAGTAAGAATGGTTAGAAGCTCTGTTAACTTTATCTGCTGTCTGCGATGTGGCTGATGGTGATATGGGAGTAATCTTACAAACTGGTTAACACCAAGGAGAGCAGGAGAATCTCTTCCAAGTCGGACATGATTTGGTGATCGCATAAGTCTTTCAGCAACTCTGGCTACATCTTCAGTATAAGTTGCACTAAGTGCTAGTATCTGTTTATTCAGGGGAAGTGCAGAAGCCAATTGGACCACACTTTCAGTAAACTGTCTAGTTAGAAGCTGGTCAGCTTCATCTAGTATAAGCAATCTAACATTATCTAATTTAAGGTATCCCAGTTCAACAAGCTGAGTGATGCGGCCAGGTGTTCCTACGGCGATGTGGCAGCAACGAAGTTTAGCTTTATCTTGAGCTAAGTGAATCCCACCAATAAAGGTAGATGCTCTTAATCCTGGCATCCCACTACCGATAGCATTAACCACTTGTGTTATCTGCACAGCAATTTCACGAGTAGGTGCAATAACGAGAACCTGTGTTGTTACAGCAGAGACACTTATCATTTCCAGTGCAACTACAATAAAAACACATGTCTTACCAGTGCCACTCTTAGCCTGAACAACCAAATCTAGCCCACAGCGACCAAGAGGGATTGCAGCTAATTGAATGGGGCTTGGCCGCTCAAACCCTGCTGCTTTTAGCCCCTGCAACACTTGGTCTGATAAGTACATACCAGCAAAGTCTATATTTTCTTCTATGAGAATATCATCTGTTCTTTCTCTGTCTTCAAGTTTATGAGCTTTTCTCTGAGCCATTTTGTTTTTGGATTCTTTAACAATATTCAAACATAAACTGTATTATCTCACATCCCTCACTTAGCACCAGCTTCTACACTTTTCTGAAATATAAATAATAAGTATTTAATGACATATTTAAATAAATCATTATAATATTAAAATCAGTAACTGAAATTTGAATGATTCAATCCTATGAATTCATTTACAAAATTCAATCAATGAGTACTGGAAATTGTGAATGCATGAGAGAAAGTAGGATTGTTTCAAGGCTGTGTGATGCCCTCATGGTTAGTTAACATTTTTGAGGATGGAGCATTGTGTGAGGTGTTGATATGGTGGGGTGATTGCAGTGTGCTACTTAACCATGGAGAAAAAAAATGAAAACACATTTTTTCTAAGCAAATGATACTGTATTTTTATCTTAATTAGAGAATGACTTGGACAGACTGGAGGACAGGTTTGATAGTGCAAGTAGGAGGATGCTGAATGCGAATGCAAATATAATTCAGACAGTCTTTTGAAAGGGATGAGATCAGAGTGTAAAATAAGTTTGCATGGTGAAAAATGGAAAATATTGATAAGTTAAGACATAAAAATGATGACTGGTGTCGACTCAGTGATCTTGCCTCTGCCTTATTTTTAATATGACTACCAATGAGTGATGCTGACAAGCTGGTAGACATATATTTCTATGATTTATTCAACTCAAATAGATCATTTAATTATTTATTTGTTTATTCCTTATAAGTGTCTGAGGACTCTGTTATTAGAAAGGATTGTGGTATTACTTAGGACTCCCTTTCCAGAGCTCCTGCAGCCTAAGGCTGTGTTACTTCCAGCAGCAATGAAATGATGGAAACTTTGATGATACTGAACTTATTATACACCCTTGCCAAAAGTGACTTTTCACTCATGGTGTACCCTTAAGCAGGTACAGTCTGGTGCCACCACTTCAACAGTCAATGTATATTGTATGAGTTAAATCTTTACAGCACAAGAGATCTTCACAGAACGACAATGTTATGTTCCTGGCTATCTGTCGCTTTAATGAATGTCTCTATTATTTCGCTATTTAAGATGTCTACTGCTGTTTGGAGGACCAATTTGGTGAGAACACTAAGACGAAATGATATTTTCTCTGGTTACAAACATTTTCTTCTTTTACAAAAACTGTCCTATCACCTCATTTGAATACAACTTTCACAATTTGTAAGGCATAACCAGCGATGTTATTTTGATGGATTTTGACACATTTCGGGGTTTCGTGAATCTAGTATGGAGATCGCGCAACAAAAATAAAAATTACACATTCAGAAGTGATAAAATGGTTATAAAATAAACATGTTTCATTAGTCGACTGGGTCTCCTGCCTCACTAAAGGTGCATTTTACCCATTCCACTACTGGATCTCATTCGATTGCACTGTTTAGAAAAAGAAGCATATCTGCGCAATAATTAACCTAAATCTATAAGGACACAAGTATGATGTAGCCTTTTACAGCCTCACCTGTAACACATATCCTAGCTTAACTTAATCCTGTTGTAATTAAATATTAAATATCGGTGGCGAAGTCACTACACACGCCGCCACTACTCAACCATTGGTGAATTATGATATCTGCTACAACCAATACTCATACACCGTGTAAAGAAAATTGGATGAAACGTTTTTGCCCACGTACCTACGTGGTAAAACTAGGAGTAACTCAAAATGTCCTGTCACCTGTAACCAGTGCTGTACAGGATTAACTTTGTCACCAGATCTGCTTGTTTCTGTTGATGTTGCGGGTTGCGATCATCTCTGGCAATTACCACCAGAGCACACCGCTGGCAACCACTATCAGCGATTATTTCCGGCAGCGACTACTAGCATCTTCCTATAGTAACCAATGCCAGCGACCGCTGCTAGCTACCATTACAAATGGCTATTACTAGCAACCATTCTCAGCACGTCCTCCGCCATAGATGCACTTAAGAAAGCGCTACTGAGATATACAATCTTTATTTTACCATTACCGTTAAACGCCGTTTACGCTACGACAAGAGATGACCAATGCTATCTACCATTGCCGGTTGCTCCTGCTAGTACCACTGTCATCTACTATTGCCAGCGATTTCTGCTAGTGACCATCGCCATCTAACTTTTTTAGCGACTCCTGCAAGTGGCAACTGCCATCTACCTTTGCCAGCGACTCCTGCCTGTCACCACTGCCATCTACCATTGCCAGTGACTACTGCTAGTGACCACTGCCATTTACCATTGCTATCGACTCCAGCTATTGACCACTGCCATTTATCATTGCTAGCGACTCCTGCTAGTGGCCACTGCTATCAGCCATTGTCAGCAACTCCTACTAGTGACCACTACCATCTACCATTGCCAATGACTCTGTTAGTGACCGCTGCCATCTACCATTGCTAGTGACCACTTCCAGCGATCACTACCACCGGCTACGAGTGATCTTTGCCTGTAAAAAATTAACGATCCTAAATGCTAACGACCATTCCAGATTATTTTTTTTTATTTTAACCAGTACAGCTTTCTATACAAATTGTTGCTTACTAGATGTCCTGATTGTTAGTATTGCTTAAATATTCAAATAATTTGTTGTACTGATAAGCTAGAATGCCATGGATCATAGTGTAAGATCGCTATCTATTAAAATACGAATAAATTAGCATGAGAAAATGTCTCAGAATTATTCGAGGTAGGGATTAGCCTCACCATAATCATACTAGAATAAACGTATAATTAATGCCTTAAGAAAATAATGGCCTAAAGGACAAAATTATTGAATATATTGAACGGAAGGAGAGGAAAGCGGGAACAAGCCGTCCGTATCAGCGCTTAATTTACTGAATTTTAGCTTTGATACCGTCACATTGTGCAGCTCATGGAAGCCATTTGAATGCTAGATATTTTATTATTATTACTGTATCTGTATTCTTACTAAAAAGTTTTATTTTTGTTCTTTAACTTGATTTGTAGAACCTCAGGTGTAGTCAATTAACGTAAACATAAGATCCACAGGACTTATTTTTTTTACCTTTGACGTCCAAATGACATATATCGATAATGAAATTATATTTTATACAGAACACTACTATACACGACTATCTATTTAAAAAAGTAACTAAGTAGATAGATATATTCTTCCTTGGGTGATACCTATGGGAATTGTTGGTGTGGATTAGATGGTGTCACTCTCTAGGTGATGGTGTTGTTACCGCAATTATTTGTCGTGTTTGTGAGCGTTATAGTAACTGATACTTCATAGTATTTTAATGAAAGGTATTCTTATCAAAGATATTGTTAGATGTTCATGACTGTTTGATGATGTTTGATTTCCCGGCTGACTGATCAATGGGTAATCATCAGCCCCATAAGACGTAAGGATAAAAAGGAAATTGTTACTTGATAAGCGGCCGGAGTGCTATTGGGTAAATACTTCGGTCTGTGTTGGCTCATGTACTTGCTCAGGGCCTGAACATGCAGGAGAGGGTGAAAGGCATGCATGAGATAGAATGAATTTGGGAAAGATGGTATACAGGGGTAGACATGCTGTCAGTGAACTGAACCAAGGCATGTGAAGTGGCTGGGGTAAACCATGGAAAGGTCTGTGGGGCTTGGTTGTGGATAGGGGGCTATGGTTTCAGTGCATTACACATGACAGCAAGAGAATGGATGTGAACGAATGGGGCCTTTCTTCATCTGTTCCCGACCCTAATGTGGGAAACGGTGGATAAGTGTGGAAAAAAAGTATATAATTGATGATCCAAATGAAGTTTTGCCATTGTTATTCATGTCTGTTAACATTACACTACCATTGCAAAACAAAAACATAATCCACAGCTGTTAGACTAGCAAAACTAAAGTGTTAATGTTAAGGGTACAGTTTAGTTTCATATTGCCAGTAGATTTAGCAGTATAGGTGTTTAGAGAATACAATAACAGTTGGTTGCAATATTTTGAGAATTTTATTGTTTATTGATATTAGATAAGGTGATAGTTATGAGAACTGTATGTATATGAGGGAAATTGTGTGGTTGATTAATGCAAAAGTTATGAGGACACTATGTATATGAGGGTAATTGTGGGGTTAATTAATGCAAAACTAATACCCTTTCTTAAAATTTAGTCGAAATATACCACTCGCACTCATGATTTAACATTGCACAAATGCCTCTAAATATGATAAGACAGACCAAGTGGCCACAAGCATGTAGTTTGTTACCATTCAGTCCATAAGCACACACTCCATCTCACACATAACAGTTAACAACACATAACTCAACTTTATTCTCAATGAGAAATTTTAGTATCAAGAGCATTACACATTTGCCCTGGTCAAAGGCAAAATCTTGTCGTATGTACTTATAGCTCGGTACTCACTCTGCTTCTTTCACCAAAACTTCCTCCCTTGGCTCTCCTTTCACCCTTGGTTTTGCCATCCCTTTTGTTCTTTCCCTATTCAAGATTTTTCCCCTGCTTTGGCCCTTCTCATCTTGTTTTCCACCTCTTAGATTTTTTTTTTGCTACTGGACAGTGTTTACCAGGCAAAAAACTGTGCAGACTTGTTCATTGCAAATATCAAAGATACGCATTCTTTTCTCTATTTCTGATACTTGTTTTTAAGTAATCATTCCAAGTTACTGATGTTAACATATGAATTTCTTTCCAGGATTGGATCATGGCTGGTGATGGTTGCCTTCTGGTGATGGTGATTGATGTGCACCCCCAGTTAGCAGAACATGAAATTAATGTTCAGAATTACTTAAATGCCAGCATCTCCTTTGCTAATATTCACTTGGCAGCCAGTGTCAAGAACACACTAGCTGTTATAGCGGCTAATCATTTAGAAACGCGATTCCTCTATCCTCAGGCCACAGAAGAAAAGGTAAATGTTACTAATGTAAATGAACAAGGTATGTCCAAGAGAGAGAGAATAACAGGATGATTTTTAGTGTATATGCTAGTTATTGATTCTATATTTCAACAAAGCTGCTGTGCATTGCCAAATATACAATAACTTCAAAGGACCATGGGAGATGATTGCACATGGAGTGTTATTATTTTAAACATGTGATTATGCCGGATAACCAGGATTTTTTAAAAGGGGTGGGAGAGGAATACGAGCTTACTCCAATAACAATGAAAAACTCGAAATGAGTGACATCGCAACACAGTATTTTCCTCCTCTTTACAAAATATTCTAAAATTTGCAAGTAATGTGACTAGATATGAGCCATGATGTTCATTAGAATTAGTCTTCAAAGAAGCAGTATAAAGGTACTCAAAACTTAAGCAATTAACCTTACCAAAACTTTAGGTTAGAATATCTAAACCCAAGACATGTTATCATAAAGGATGAGATTTCTTGTGGCTGGACTGCCAGAGAGTCCTTAATTGTAACAATACCAAGGTATTTTCTAGTCACTGCTTAGGTTGCATGGGGAAGGATGGCAAAAATTGTACTCGAAAAAAACTTGAGAAGTTATCCTAGAAGGTCCTGACAATGGGATATGGAGATGCTCTTGTAGGAGACGAAAGAATTACTTTCTTAAGGGCAGAATTCTAAAGAGAGCTTCAGAAATCCTTGAAGAATTTGAATCTTAAAAAATACCTGAAAAATTTCAAAATTAACTGATACTGTCTGAGTAGACACATGAATATTATGAAGCAAGTTAATGTCACACATTTCCCAACTTTCAGGCAGTAAAAGTGTTTGAGAAAATCTGTACATGCATGTTCCAAATCCTAGTTCTTCAGTGAGAAAATCTATACATGTACGTTCCAAATCCTAGCACTTTGAAGCTGAACATGTGACTCCAGTCTGAGGTAGTTAAGGAACACTGGTAGAATCAACTGAACAATATGAAGAAATTTTGGCACCAGAGATGTGTGTCCCACATGGGACTACTAAATTCACTAAACCCTGAGGAAACAAAAGGTTCTGGGGAGAAGTCTATCTGGGAGATTTAGTGGGGCAAAGAAGCACACCTATTCCTTGTGTTTCAGAAGGGTTCCATTTCTGAAAATCTTTCTTTGGATCAGTTTTCCATAAATTGATCCATAATTCCCACTGACTTATGTGAATGGAATTATGTTCTTGCAAAAAAATTTTGTTGCCAAAAGTGTAATATAATCACTTTTTTGACGTTACTGATAATATGTGATTCAAAACATTGATATTTTGATAATTGTACTGGAAATAAAAAAGCTGTTATGAAAAAGTCAGCTGATTGGTGTGTGAAGTGGTTGTTCAATGAGTTCTAGTGGAGCTGATGTTTTATGGTGGGTGAGGAAGGGGCAAGACACTACTCTAAATGTTCTGCACTACAGAATGGTAAGCAAAATTAATAACAACATGGCTTTCCCTGATGCTGTTTGCTGAGCCACTGTTAGTAATGTATACTAAACAGGACTAGATGGCACATACTGTCTTCAGTTATGATCTGATTTGGCATGAGCAAGTTATGGATGAAGTCTGGATGTTGTTTTGAATACTTTTTGTGAAGTTTGGATACTGTTGCACAGTCTTCTAGCAAGAGTACGTTTATGATTACCCCCTTGTTTTTCCTTTTTTCCTTTTTTTTTATATTTGTTAGATTTTTGCTTCAGCTTGTGATGCCAATTGAATTTTGATAATATCTCGAGATCTTCAGAAATTTGCATTGGGAACATCCACTTTGGTTTATCCATACAATTTGGAGTCTGTGTTCAGGAATGTTTCATTTTAGATTAAAAGGCTGGAATTGTTGGTTCAACCTGTCTTTTATGACAGACTCATGATATAAGTAGGTTACTTCTATACAAGCTCTTTTGAGGACATTTTTCCTTAGGGGAATTGTACAGAGGTATATGAAATTCCTCAACACTCTTGTTAAGCATATGCAATATTGTACGTACATCAGCCTCACTCTCACCCTCAATCTTACTGTCATGAAGTTGTCACAAAGTAGATATACAGAAAGAAGTAGCATGTGGGTATGTTATTGATCATCTGTTCTCTTAGTGAAGAAATTTTTTTCCAGCCCTTATTTCCAAGCTGTTATTCTCTTTTAGTTCAAGAAACAAATTGAGTATTGAAGAAAGAACTGTTCCTTTCCAGGGTGGTGTGCTGTGAGTAATTTTTCTTGTTTTGTCTCTCCTTGTCTTTCCCTCTGATTTTATAAACCTTCTCTTAACTGACTAATCACCATTGGGCTGATGTCTTTGCTCTCCATGATTATGTGGTGGTTAGCCTTGCACAGCCTGACAACCAGCAGTATGATGACGACATCACTAGGTGATGATTGCTGAGTGGAGGGTAGAGTTCCCAAAGTGAGCCAATGCTGCAACCAGTGTTTGGTTAGTCAACGAAACATTAAGAGCATTAACCTTACCAAAGGGTTGGGGTTATAGGCTTTTAACCCTAAGAGGTCATGGAAATTCCCTTATAGTTTGCAGGATACCAGCCAAGAGAGTAGCAGTTTTTAATTCTTCAGAACTCAATTTATTTACTGTATTAGGAGAGACAGTGTAGCACTGCTTCATTCTCATTTTAGGTTGACCACCAAAAGGATGGCAGACTAGAACTCTTGGGACAAGTAGATGAAGGCATTGAAAAGGAGTTAAGAAGTATGATCCTGCATTACTCAAAGGCTGCCCAGACGGAATCTCTTCTCTCAGGGGCCCTTGGTCGAGCTCTCTTGTATATTAAGCGGCAAGAAATAGAAAACATATTAGGAAAAAAAATCCATGCAAGGATACTGGTTATCAAAATATCAAGTAGGTATTCATTATTTCTAGTTTACAAAAACATAAAGTAGTAAATGTTAGGCAGGCACAAATTGGGGAATTACAGGGGAATAGTGACAGCAGTGGTAGTAATCCACAACTGCAGTAGAGTGCCATGTTCCCCTCCGAGGCACAGGTTGTTGTTTCTTCCTTCTACTTTCTCCTGTGGTTATTTACTTGATGGCTGGATGAAACAAATACTTATTCTACTGTATAAAGGATGAAGGAATACAATTGAGTGTAGGAATTATAGAAGGATAATCCTCCAGAGCATAGATGGTAAGGTGTATGGTTGGGTAATGATTGATTGAGTTAAAAAGATTAGAGAACCCATTGTTTAAGAAGAACAAGGTAGGTTTGATAAGAGAAAGGATGTGTAAATCAAATTTCTACACTCAAACACTTATTGGAGAAAGTTTCATGAAAATGATGCGATGAAGTGAATAGGAGAGCACTGTGGAAAATTTTGACTCTTTATGGTGAGCATGGGGGAATTCGGA
>JAUUDW010270660.1:0-11334 GCA_032361385.1 Panulirus guttatus | reverse complement strand
GAGTGGGCGTCATCAACAACTACAACCTGTGCCACATGAAGACCATAGAGTGGAAGGAGATCATGTCGGACCCAACCGCCAAGTACGATTTTGTCTACAACTTCACGCAGCCGCAGCGGACTTGCCAGTGCGACAAGGCGTGCAAGAAGGGCTGCTGGGGCGAGGGCGAACACAACTGCCAAAAGTTCAGTAAACTGACCTGCTCGCCGCAGTGTAGCCAGGGGAGGTGCTTCGGCCCGGGCCCGAGAGACTGTTGCCACCTCTTCTGCGCGGGAGGCTGCACGGGCCCTACCCAGCGCGACTGTCTGGTAAGGCCACGCTCCAGTTCTCTCTCTCTCTGTCTCTCTCTCTCTCTTTGCCCTTTGGTAATGCCGGGTAATGTGATGGAGGGGGGGGGGGGTGGAAGGGGGCTAGCGCTAATATTCTCTTTCTGGCATTGTGAAATGTCGTTTGCTAGAACTGCCTTTTTTTTTTTAACACTGATCGCCAGCAGTTTGGCCTGGAGCTACCAGTACGTGATCGCTGGCATAAAATTTTAGAACGATGGACGTCAAGAGGTCGTCATGAAGACGTGGGAGAGAGGAGGGGTGGGTGGGTGGGGGCACTGGAGAACTATCGCTGCTAACAGGGCGGGTCAAGGCGTGGTGGACTGACCGCCAAGAAGTAGCCGTTGAAGCTTGCTGGAAATGTGTTTGTGTCATTTACTACTTCGCTTGAAAAGAAAAAAAAGATAATTGCTCACTCGAGCTAAACACCGGCAGTAGGAGTTTCAGAGAAGGACTCTTTTCGACTGAAAGTCGTGATGCCAAATTTTGCTCAGACTGGAATTTTTTTAAAAAGCTTTCTGTTGCCCAGTACATCTCCTAGACGGGAAGAAGTTTGGCCACGTCTTGCAGAGTCGATCTCCGAGACCCGGGGGGGGGGGGGGTACTTGCTTGGTTTAACCTACACGCATACTAGATATCTTCTGTTGCTTCTTCCTTGATACTGTCATGTGTTATAACACACTGGATTACTGTTGGCTGCTATGCACCTCTCTTGCCGGCAGCAGCAGCAAGGTCCAACCGTCTCTCCACCCAACATGAGCAACAATAACAACACACACGCACACACACACAAAAAAAAAGGGGTTAAAGGATATGCATCGGGAATCACGATGTTTTAACGACTCATTTGAATATGAATAGAATCAAGCTGACCAGTTGGCAATTAGGTGGGGCGGTCCTCACCAGCTGGCCCGCGGCAGGTCAGCTATTATTAACACCCACACGACCAAGCAACAGTTCACACGCAGATGCGCGTGGGCCACACACACACACACACACACACATACACACACGGGTAGGCAAGAGTTACGTACGGTGAAGACACACTCTCACTGCACCATTAGGAGTGTCTTGTGTACGCCAGTGACTGACTCTTCTGTCGACTTGTGTACAGAAATATGTACACGTTAGGGTGATTTCCAGTGAAGAGAAATATAGATATTGTTATGAATTCTAGACTTTCGATTCTTATTTTTTTTCTATTTCACTCTTCTCATTTCCTGTCTTCCACAGGCCTGCGGCAACTTTTACGACAATGGCGAGTGCAAACTAGAGTGTCCACCAATGCAGAGATACAATCCCATCTCCTACTCGTGGGAGACGAATCCGAACGGCAAGTACGCCTACGGGGCCACCTGCGTCAAGAGCTGCCCGGAACACCTGCTGAAGGACAATGGCGCCTGTGTCAGATCGTGCCCCAAGGGGAAGAAGGCTGTGGATGGCGAATGTGTCCCTTGTAGCGGCCCTTGCCCCAAGACCTGCCCAGGGAAGAAGTTCATCCACGCCGGCAACATCGACTCCTTCAAAGGATGCACCATAATCAGCGGGTCTCTCACTATCATGGATCACTCGTTCGACGGTTACCAGGATATCTATCCTAACTTCACTTTAGCGGAGAAGTATCCAAGGATGCACCCGTCCGGGTTAGAGGTCTTTAGCACGCTGAAGGAAGTGACTGGTTACATCAACATTCAGGCTACGCATCCAGAGTTTACGAATCTCTCCTTCTTGAGAAACTTGGAGGTGATTGGCGGGAGAGATTTGACAGAGTACTTCTCCTCTCTGTACATTATCAAAACATCCCTTAAGAGTCTCAATCTCAGATCACTGAAAAGGATCCGCTCTGGTAAAGTGTGCATTCTGGAAAATAAAGAGCTCTGCTTCGTGGAGAAAATCAATTGGAACAAATTCATTGTCAAGGGCGATGACTCGAAGACAAACCCGTTGACTTTGTTGCAGAACAATGCAGACAATGAAGAATGTGTGGCCGAAGATCTGGTGTGCCATGACGAATGTAGTGACGAGGGCTGCTGGGGCACTGGGGACAACGAGTGCCTCTCCTGCAGGAACTTTCAGTTAGGCGACAGGTGCGTCAATAACTGTAGCTACCCTGGGATCTACCAGATGGGTCCGAAAGTGTGCGGCTTCTGCCACAAGGAGTGTAGCAGTAGCTGCCATGGACCAGACTCCAATAACTGCGACCGGTGCAAGAATGTGAAGGACGGGCCCTTTTGCCTCGAGCGATGCCCAAGTACGAAGTATAATGATAACGGAGAGTGTAAATTATGTCACGAGAACTGCGAGGGCGGATGTAAAGGTCCCAATAACACCATCGGCGACCATGGCTGCACATCTTGCAAGAAAGCAGTGATCAGTGGGGACCTGGAGGTGCAGTACTGTCTGGCGGAGAATGAACCCTGCCCGAACGGTTACTTCTCTGAGTGGGTGGTTCACCAAGAGACAGGTGACTTGAGGAGACTTGCGGGTAAGACCATCTGCCGCCGCTGTCATTCGCTATGCAAGAACTGCACGGCTTATGGTTTTCACGTCAGTGTCTGTTACGAGTGCGTCAGCTACCGGCGTGGGGAACACTGCGAATATGAATGCCCTCAGGACCACTATGCAGACGATAAGCTCAACGAGTGCTTCAAGGTAACCCATCTCTATACTATTAGTCTCTATTTCTCATTTATATTTCTTATGCAACTGTGTACTATAATAGGGGGGGGGGGGAGAAATAAATAATCCATAGCTTGTATTTAACTCTACGATCTTCAGCGGATTCTCTTCTCACGCTTAATGTAAATTGTTTCACGATTGACGAACAGTGTTCGGCGGAGTGTTCCAACGGGTGTACGGGCCCCGACGAGTCCCAGTGCCAGACTTGCCGTAACTACAGGATCTACGTGAAGGGCGAACCTGGTATGAACAACACGAAGTTTAACTGCACTGCGTCCTGCCCTCCCGAACTGCCATATAAGATCTTTCCTGAAGATGCTTCAGACCCCTACTGTGGCAAAGACCCGCTCCCTCTTCCACTGTAAGTACACCTTCCTCTTAAACAGCTGCAGTTATTTATACAAATTTGATATATTGTAGGAATTCTTGCGTGCTGAGGTATACTAAAGTTAATGTTCTCATTGTACTGTAACTGAACTGTTCTGCTATCCTGTTGTTATGATAATTCAGTATTTCTTTTATATACTTAGTACAGTCGAGTTACACATCAATCTACTGATACGTATGAGATATGGCATTTCCCAAACCAAAAGCTCATAACCTATAAAGCTGTTGTTCCGGAGAATACTTCCATAAATTAGGTTAGGTTGAATTAGGATAAGTCATGAATGTCCCGATTGCGCTCCTCGTCCTGTGAAGCTCAGGGAACTACCAGTATCCATTGCGTATAGATTTATGGGAAATGTTCTCTCTCCGCGTGTTTAAAATCTGCCAGGTCCATGTTATAATCATTGTGCCTCACTTCTTTAGTCACATTGAATTGACTTTAATGATTTTTCCGATAATAAGAGCAATAATTTATATGAACATGGTCGGAAACATTACCGGCTAGGCTAAAGCTGGTTGGGCTAGCGAAAAAGTGAGAGCGTTTGCATAATGTAGTCCTGCATAAAAATTCAAACTTGGAAATTCCTGCCTCTTGGGCTGGAGTTTAATTTGAGATATTTATCTTGGTGAAGGTTTATTGTAAGTGTCCTTTGAGAGAGCTAATGAAAATACTGCTATGTTTACAGAGATGATGAGAGCATTCCAGCCATCTTGGGCGGGACTATGGGTTGCTTGTTCCTGCTCTGCACGTTCCTGGCGGTGTTCTGCTACCTGTGGTGGCAGCGGAACAAGACCAAGGAGGCGGCTCTCAAGATGACCATGACCATGATGCCTTACGACGACAACGAACCCCTGAAGCCCACAAACATTAAGCCTAACTTGGCCAAACTACGCATAGTTAAGGAGGCGGAGCTGCGCAAGGGTGGAATTCTCGGCTACGGCGCCTTCGGCACTGTGTATAAGGGCGTGTGGGTGCCGGAGGGAGAAAACGTCAAGATTCCTGTGGCCATCAAGGTTTTACGAGAAGGTATGGTGGTGCACTGTGTTCTTGATAGTTACTGTTGGATGACACTGTGTGTGTGTGTGTGTGTGTGTAATTAGATATGTGCACTGTACGGGGAGGGAATTTTACACCATTAGGGTCCTTTCTGTTGAATTTTACCTTTAGGCAACTTTTAAACAAATATATGTATGCTATCATTTTCAGTTTTTAAGTACTTCTGTACATCTTTTCTCGGAACCTTCTTACTTCATTTCTTGTTATAGCCTGTTCTTGTTCAGTCCGTGCATCTTTCGAAGAAATTTATTGTGTGCGTGTGTAATTTTACCAATGGCGTACTGTGCCACGAGAGAATTCTGAGACTACACGCTTTGTCCGCAGCTGGTTGGGTATGTGGACTTATGCTTATCAATTGGCAGGGTTATTACGGCTGAAAACTTCACTTCAGGACCAACAGTTGTAATACCCTGACCACTTTATGGCGAGTATAACCTGCATCCAGGGAAAGATAATGTTTATAATCCGGGATATACACGCAGTAACATCTTTAGAATTATTAAACTATATCACCAGAATCTCTTTTAAGCAGGTTTGAAATTTTTTTGATTTTTACCAACTGCTTCCTCTTGGACAGGTGTGACATGATACACGTTACTGAAGAAATGTCGCTGCATCGTAATTTTTATGCGATCAAGGCTTTCAAAGCGCCGTGTTCATTATGAAGGTTTTGCATGTAATGTCACCTTGTGGATAAATGATACATGTGATACAGACTTTTACCTGGACCTCTTCGGCCTAGTTTACCTTTTTTTTTTCTTTTGAATTTGCTGCTGATACGTATAGGCATTCAAAACAATTGGGTAGATGGGAAAGTTGGAGGACGATAGTGTGCCTTCATTTTCCCACGAATCCAAAGTCGACATTACCATTGAACATTGTTCTCTCACGGATGGGCTAATTGCTTAAAGTCTCACTTCCGTTCGTTAATTAACATGTAATGGCATACGCGCGATGCATCACGAGTTAAATCATTGCACTAAATCACTTTTTTTTTTGAACGTATTACTGGACAACGTTAATTGTTTTGATATATAAATCAGTATTTTTTAGTTGAAAGTTTGATTAGAATATTCCACTGGGAATTACTCGAAATGAATTACCGGTGTCGCACCATACTGTTTTGTATGTGATAAATCCTAATTCATCATTGTTATCTATCTTGGCTGTGGACGCACCCCCTCCAACACGTAAGACTTCTAGTGAATACACTGTACCTTAAATCCATACCTCCAACTTACACACAGTGCACTGCAACCTATACCCATACAGCCAACTTACAGTCATTGCACTTACGCCCATAATCTGCGTTGCTAGTCAACGCATTACACCCAACTCTTCATGCCTACAATTTCTAACCAATGCCTACGCCATGTAATCTAAAACATACATTGTCCAAGTTAACTGTAAGATTGTCATCACTGTATTTGTTTCTTCAGGCTCTGGGACTAATGTGAATAAGGAGATCCTGGAGGAGGCATATATCATGGCATCAGTGGATCATCCAAACCTTCTCCAGCTCCTGGCTGTGTGTATGACTACCCAAATCATGCTTGTTACACAACTCATGCCACTTGGTTGCTTGTTGGATTATGTTCGCAATAACAAAGACAAGGTATGGTGGTTGTTTGATGTATTGAGTATATGAAATATTTGTTGTGCTGAACCATTTTTCTTGGTAAGTTAAGGTAGGTTTTTGTAAGTAGAAATGTAGATTTAGAATTTTATAGATACTGTTCACTTATATCTTAAAATTAAAATTTTCTGTTGTAGGATTTTCTTTGAACATAACCCCATTCAATACTGCACAGTTAACTTTTTTTCTAGATTGGATCCAAACCACTTCTAAACTGGTGTACCCAAATTGCTCGTGGAATGGCTTACCTAGAGGAGCATCGTCTTGTTCATCGTGATCTAGCGGCTAGAAATGTTCTAGTGCAGACACCAAATTGTGTTAAAATCACAGACTTTGGCTTAGCCAAACTCTTGGACTATAATGAAGATGAATACAAAGCTGCTGGAGGAAAGATGCCTATTAAATGGCTAGCGCTGGAGTGTATACAACATAGAATCTTCACCCATAAGTCTGATGTTTGGGCCTTTGGTAAGTTTTCACATGATTCAACACATGCCATAGATGCATTCTTAATATTTTTTTTGTTTAATTTATTTTTCTTAATCAAATTCTTCTTGTACAAGTGTAACAGTATTGTAGATTTTGACAGTACAATGTTAGTTTTATTTACTCATTTTTTTTTCTTATGCAGGAGTGACAGTATGGGAGATTCTAGCTTATGGTGGCCGACCTTATGAGGATATCCCTGCAAGAGAAGTACCTGACCTACTAGAAAAAGGAGAACGTCTTCCTCAGCCTGCCATTTGTACTATTGATGTTTACATGCTAATGATTCGTTGCTGGATGTTAGATGCTGAGAGTCGCCCAAGTTTCCGTGAGCTAGCTGAGGAATTTGCCAAGATGGCACGAGACCCTGGCCGATTCTTGGTAATTTCAGGAGACAAACTCATGCGCTTGCCTTCATACACACCTCAAGATGAGAGGGAACTTATCCATTCTTTGTCATCAGCAATTGAAGGTGATGGTATTGTGATGGCAGCAGAAGAATACCTACAGCCCAAGTACAGTAGTGGGATGACTGGTATTACAGGTACTACTACCACTACCACTTCCTCAAACTCAACGTCTGACCCCACTACCCCAGTGAAGAAATCTGTGGGAGGATACAGCCTGGGTGCTGGTGCAGAATATATCTCTGGAAGAGCAGAATCTCCCCAGAATCGCCATAATCTACAGAGAGAGAGGAAATATGCACATTTAGAAGCTGGAGCTGCAGGGTCACCAGGACAAAGGCCCAGAGGTGATTCTCTCACCTCACGCTATTGCTCTGATCCGCTCAAGATGCTAGGTAAAGGTGTGTCTCTAGTGCACCTTGGCGCCACATGCTTTTGTTATTTGTTGCACCAGTATGCTTATTCTTCTTTGTCATCATATATCTAGTAGAGTATCTTTGCAGCCTCATTTATTCTTTAGTATTTCTATAGAGATATGTGTTAAAGTTCAGTTGAATTAAGCACCATAAGTCATTCCTATTACTTGAATCTACTGTGATTTTCCACATCCACGCTGTGAAGGGCATATGTGTTGGGTAGGGTTAAAAAACGAGCCTGGCAAAGAAAAAAGGCAATATGTTCCTTACATTTTTTGTGGAAATATATACTCTTGTACTCAGAACGTAAATTCTCAGGTTAATTATTCAAAAAATTGTTATACTCATAATGTTACATGGCAAACAGTTCTGTTGCTAACTTGTTATGAGACTAATTTGTATGGTCAAGGAAATTTTACCTAATGCCTGAAAAGCCTTAATTCATCTGAATCTTTGTTTGACCTATTAGTTACCTTTCTGTGTGTTGCTCTCATTGAATCTTTTTTTAGTAAACTTTAGCTGCCAGTTATAAACCTTTCATACAGTTTGATTATCTTTAATTGTTGCATCTTTTATTTTCATTGTGATGAAGAGTTGTTTGATCAGCTTTTTGTGTAGATTATTAAAATAGTATAGCCTTCCCATATCAGCTTGCTTGTGCATCTTGTTAAGTGCTATTCTTAAACCTCTGCATTTCAGAGTATGTCAGTGAATCATTTTCAGTGTCTAAACTTTTTATCTGTTGATGATCACCACTAGTGTCTCCTCTTAATACCGTAAATCAGTTATAAATGAAGTATCTTCCTGATGAATTAAGTTTTCCATTGGCACTGCAATTTATGTAACTGATGATATGAATAAAAAATTTAGACACTCACATGAATGCAAACTTATTCATATACATATTCTGTATACTAATTCCAGTTAACCTTCCCTTATTGTTCCCTTCATTCACAAACTACCATGACGAAACATGTGAATTCACTTGGCTTAACACTTTTTACATCAAAACTGGTATCCATATTGCAGATGTAGGTGATGATGATTGCTTTAATGGCCATGGGCCACCTAATTCAGCTCCTGGCTATGGTTGGGTAGGAGACCTTAGGTTGGACCTTCCTGTTGATGAGGATGATTACTTAATGCCATCACCCCAGCCATCAGGACTAGCCACTGTAGGTCCTTCTCATCAGCATTACATGGATCTTATGGCTGATGCTCCAGGTAAATTTATTTGGCAGCAGTTTTATATGATTAATGTTATATATAGAAATTTTTGCTATTTGAATTTAAGCACTGTGTGTTGAGTTTATAGAAAGAGAGGAAAGAGCATGATGAAATAAAGATCCAAGAAAGATGAGAACATGAGGTTGAAAGTTATCTGAAAATAATTAATGGAAGGCAAAGATTGCAGGAAATGATTCATATTAATATAAAGAATATGGTAGGTAGTAGTCGATAGGCAGCCAAATATTAGATCTTTATCTCTAATAGTTTTGAAACTACAGCCCTTTGAAATTTTAAGTAATTTTATGCATTTTGCCAAACAAACCTTTCGGTTCAAATTCTAACATTCATAGCTTCTTTGATATGGCATGTACAGCTTTGAAACTTTGAAACTAGAACTAATTTTTTCTGTAGGACTCAAAAATATAATCAGATCAGGTGCATCTTATGTGCTTTTCCTCCTACAAGGCTCAGAAGATGGCCTAAAATTCAAAACGTAACAAAACGATGCACCCTTTGAGAGCTTCTCACTCAAAAAGTATGTTAGATCAAGCACTCTTGAGTTATTTTTCCTGTCATTTATGACATATCAGGCCATGTGTATGGAGTAACCATATGTATGTCAGAATAATTTTTTGAAATGTGCTCAATTCTCAAATTTCCTTAAAATTGCCATTTTCATGTCCTCATTTGACCTCGTGGGCAGTTAACCATCATTTTCATATGTTTACCATGTATTCTTATATATATGACGATGATCTGACAAAAATTTGTTGTTGTTCCTGAGCTCCATTCTGGAGTTATAATGCTTTTAAAGAATGAGCTGTCAAGCCCTTGTGGCCATACAAATTTAATCAAAACACAAGTATTACATAGTTCACAGTTTCAGAACTGCCACATAGCCTTATTTCAATAGAGGAACATACTACTCCTTAATAAACTAATTCAAAATAGTGAAAATAAACAACAATTTTTTTTTCAAGTTAGGCAATTTTATTGATTGTCAAAAGTATGTCAAAGCATTATCACCAGTGACGGAAAAATAATCACAGCAAGAACTTTTTCTTTTCAGGACATAAACAAGCATTATAAATAGTATTCAGATTCACAGTGACAGCAGTCACTATTTTCATAGTAACAAGTCAGCATTTCACCAAATAGGTTTTAACATTACAATGTTACAAATTTGTGGTAATACCTTAATTCTATAGTTCATCAGCTTGAAGAACTTCAGGACATCAGCATCACAAATAACACAATGACTTGCATGACATATACTGCAAAAACTTACTTAACTGGACATGGCAATACTCAGGAGTTATCAATTTTGCACAAATTTTGGGAAGAGAGTGTGAATTTTGCTCAGGTCACTGGAACTGATTGTGTAGTTATGAACACCACTACCTTGAGCACTAGGTCCCCTGATGACACACGTAATATGTTGTAATGGTACCCAGCATTTGTCTTTTCAAGACTTCGCAGGTCAAGAGAGTACATTGTTCTTAGATCTTTCCATGAAGGAAACAAGAACATCAGAATGCTCATCCGAGCAGTCTTTGATATTTCCCACATACCAGTAGTCATCATAAATGCATGCTACATATGTTGCATATTTGACAAAGACATTATTTTGCAAATATTTCAGCAAATAAATAGTTTCTGCTCACTGTATAAGTCACTTTGTTACACCAATTCAATCTCGAGTATCTAATATGCTCTGAAAATGTCACACCTCCAGAGGGAAGCTCAGCAACAACACCAAATTTTTGTCACAACATCTTCAGATATACAAGAATACATGGTAAAAATATAATTATGATGGTTAACTGCCCACATGTTCAAATGAGGATATGAAAAAAGGCAATTCTGAGGAAATTTGAAAATTGAACATTTCAAAAAATAATTCTGACACTCCTATAACAGTAATAAATATGGTTACTGCATACATATGGCCTAATCTATCATAAATGACAGAAAAAACTGTCTTTATCCAGCATACTGTTCAAGTGAGAAGCTCTCAAAGAGGGTGTTGTGTTGTTGTTTCAAATTTACTTGCAGCCATTTTTAGAGCCTTGTAGGAGGGAAAGTACATAAGATACACCTGATCTGATTACATTTTTGAATTCTACAGACAATGTTAGCCCTAGTCACAGAGTTTCAAAGTTGTAAATGCCATATCAAAGGAGCCATGAATGCTGGAAGTTGGACCAAAAGGCTCGTTAAGCAAAATGCATAAAATCAATCAAAATTTCAAAGGGCTGTAAAACTACTATGAGATACAGCCCTAATATTTGGGATTTCTCCAAAAGTTTGGTATATGAGCACCTATGAATTTCTCCAGGGGAACCTGAGATAGTGACTTGGGAAATTTTTCTCATACTGGGTGATTTGACATGCAATGACTCAGTTGACTTTAATAGACCACTTAGTGATTTTATCAAGATACTCTTGTAGTCTAAGCCTATCTTCCTCAATTAATATGGCAAATGCTGATCATTGCATCATCTGCAAATTTGGACACTAGGTTATTTAGCCCAATGTCAATATTGTTAATATAAATGATGGAAAGTACAGGCCCAAGTAAAGATTCCTTGGTGACTCCACGAGTAATGGGTGATCATGGTGATGATTCTCAATTGTGTGTGTGTGTGTGTGTGTGTGTGTGTGTGTGTGTGTGTGTGTTTGTGTGTGTGTGTGTGTGTGTGTGTGTGTG
>JAUUDW010270439.1:0-13805 GCA_032361385.1 Panulirus guttatus | reverse complement strand
AGCCAGTCTTGTAAAACTGAAGATATTCGCCAGGGGCATTGAAGCAGCGTCCAAGATCAGTAGACTTTCTGTCGACGGGAGTAATGTATTGACCAACATTGCTGTCAAAGAGAACATCTGAGGAAGAAAAGTGGTTGCTGCAGTTTATCTCATAAGTAAATGGCTCTGAGTATACAGAGTCGCAGATATGGATAGCTGATTCAACAGAGACATTGGCGAAACAGTTTTCCACGTCTGATGATGCAATGAACCCATTATTTATGTAGAGCGAAAGATTTGCGAAGTTGTCTATTGAATTTACAATGAACTGAACTGACACGTATATGGTTATGAAGTTGCTGAGCCGCTTTGCTGTGTTGGATCTAGATACTTTGACTCGTGCTTTGAGCAATGTGGAGGACATTTGTGTCTGCAGTTCTTCATACTACTATGTATGTATCCTGGACAAGTGTGGTGACAAGTGTGGGAGTTATGGGATGGGCTACCTGAACCGCGTTCGCTGTTCATATGAGCGTATTTGTACTGATTTTCAGTTCTTTTTAGGTCGCTGTAGATTCCATTGAATTTAACCGCATTACAGAGGATGAAATCCAGTTTGTGTTTGTGACCCTGACAAAGATGCCATATTCATCTGCTCGCTGGATGATCATTTCTTCATTGAGACGTGTTCCTCTGACGGCTGTTTCAGATTAAGGATGAGGATCTTGTTGTCGTTGCCACTACGGTTTTCTGGTCCTCTCTGGATGCATCTGGTCCTGTGAGTCACTAGAGAGAGTTGTTACACTGTCATGGGCTAACATGTTCAGTGATTTTTATAATAGCTTGAGCTTGGTCTTCTTTATCATATCAAATCTTGGTGTTATATGCCAACTCGGGCCAAGGTTGAAGAAGACCGAACTCAGGCTGTCACACCCGTCACTGGGAGGAGGCAAATGCACTGAACTATGCTCCACTTTTTGACCTTACCACTTCTGGCATATCGACGCTCACGGACAGAGTGCTTCTCCAACACTGCATCTTACGTTAGCAACTGCATCTGGCTCGTAACAACTGAAGTGATATACTTTCGCGACCCAGCTGTCTAACACTAAACTGTGCACTTCAGGGAACGAGACTGCTGTTGGCGAATGAAGGGTTACTATCCCTATCCCTACTTTGTTTACCAGGCAGCTGGGGTGAGGCTTAAGGACCTATTGGCCAGTTCGGTTTTTTTCTAACCCAAGGTTATAACGCCACTGGTCAGTGTCTGCGAAACTATACCGCTCGGGCACAGGTGGAGCAGCCACGTGGCAGAATTGATCTAGATTGGACCGAAGCTCCCTGGGATGGTGTGCATACTTCTGGAGCTTTACACCCTCGCGCTTTACGTCCTTTGCACGAGATGAATGATTTGACCGGTTGCTGCACGGTTATTCATCCACCAGTCCCTGTGAGTGAATCATCCTGTGACTGTGGTGGTGACCACTGGGCTAGCAAGAGGTATACAAAATACACTTCTAAACCTACAGAAGTCATGATCGTGCGGACTCACTCTGACCTCAGAAGTGTAGCCGGGAATATTGGAGAGTGCTCTTCCACAACCCTCCTGATACAAAAGGGAGAGACATCACAGACAAATGAAAATCATAAGTCATGAATTAATGCATCAAGATGTCAATCAGGATCCCTAAACGCTTCCTGCAAATGGGCGTATCCCCTGATCAAGAGGACTAACTAGGTCACTCCTGTGCTTATGTGCTCAGCAGAATGTGAAATTTGCACGGCTTATTGAAATCACAGACAATTTGATCAAGAAATTTCTGTTTGACAAAGGTAATGACTATCTTAACTGATTACGTAATCAGTCAACAAAGGATTTTTCATTTCGAAGTAATCATCTGCCCTCAACTGAGGGACATGAATTTGGTCATAATATGGGACGATAGATCAGTGAATAAGGAAGACGTGAAGACACCGCTGAGAAAGATCCAGTTCAAGCATTCTTGGGGGGGCCTGCTTGGAGAAAATTATGATAATGTCTATGTTCCCCCTTTGCTTAAGATGAGAATTCGGCAAATTGCCATGATTTAAATCACCGTTGAACAAGGGTTCTACCTATTCCACTATTAAGTGAGCCAGAGTCAAGAAGAACTGGAGGAACGTTATAAAGAAAACACATTAAACCTACCACAACTATGGTCGTCAATGCTAACTCCCGAAACAGAGGTGGTAAATACTTCTCTGGAAGCAGTCACGATGCTCAAACATTTAGAGAATGCAGGAACAAATATAATCCAGCATGTCCAATCTCAGGGTAGATCAAAGGGCTCTGGCTGACAGGTACCCTACAAGAAAAGAAGACCACAGACTTAGAAAATAACAAGTCAAGCAGAGATCGTCTGAAGCCTAGAGTAGGCCATTCGTACCTATAACTAAACTATAGCAACAAACCACGAAAGATCTGCAAGCGACAAACTTAGCAAAAGAAAGGACCATCTTTAACCTACCAAATAACATGTCACTGTAGATGGCCACAAGAGTCGATGCGCAGGATTTCCATAACACCAAGTTCGGCACTCTGGGGAAGGCAGCCAGAGAGCTACTGACAATGAATGGCCCTCTGGACACGAAGTCCCCAGACGATGTTCTTTTGTGGTGATTATCTGTACTGTGACAAACAAGGAGCAAATTCTGCCGTCGGTATTGATTTAGCTAGTCAAGGGCTTCCATGTGAAGATCTGCACATAACTAAACCACTTGAGGAGGATGGAATGGAAAACTCACAATCACTAACGCAATCCAAACTAAGACAACCAGACACCAACTGTGCATCTTCTAGAACTCACAGGATGGTCCCATCTCACTCGGTGCCTAGAGCCACACCTCCTCTAAGAAAACAACTATATCCCAGACAGGAAATCATGTTTTACTCTGCCACTTCATTTCCCAAAGTCTCGACAAAAAGAACTCATTGATAAATACACTCAAAATACAAGAACCAATAGTATATGGTGTCTTTCCCATTAAAGAGCAGAGAATAGAGGAGTCTAATACGTTGGCATTCAAGAAGATCCATGCAAGACCCTGAAAACATATCGATAGATGAAAACGCAAGAGGAAAGTATGGAATAGTCGGTAACACAACTCCTGAAACGTAACAGGGCCCTTAACTCAGTTGCAACATTCATCATGACACACTAACACGCACACCTCTGAGACCATCAGAGTTGGGAGGTTAGAAGGAACTTCGGCTCTGAGCTAATGGGGAAAAACAGCCACGGCTGAAAAGACGTACTGAAGATTCAAAAACTCCCAAATACAGCATTGCAAACTAATAGGACAGGAGGACAACACGATGGAGTTACAACAGTAATTACAAAAAAAATCAAACGCAAAATGATCATCAATTTTATGGCAGATATGATGTCAACAGAACGTACAACTACGAAGGGACTTATCATCATAGCCACAGGATACCTGCCACACAGACGTCCATATTTTTCTCTTGCTGACATCACTTGCTGAGATCTTAACGGTCGACACACCGCAATGGGACATAGAAATGATAATAGAGTAGTCTGCAATGTTATCAGTTTTAGCATTCAAGAGAGACAGTTTGTTGGAGTGTGAATCTGAATGAAGAACCTGAAGAGTTTTAGATACCTGGATGTGAACATGTCAGCAGATGCAAGCATGGGAGCAATGTGGCATCACATGACCATTTAATGAACCATGAAAATGTTATACATCTCGGACCTGACTTCACCAATATTCTCTGAAGCAGGACAGAGTGGCAGGCCAGATATTATCCTTGTTATCAGTCACCATCATTTAAAGTTGTTGGTGAAAAAAAGATCAATTTTATTTAATCAATTTATTACACCCTAGGGCGTCAGACCAATGTAATTACAGTGTAGTACATAATGATAAAATTTACAATGCATTTGTGCCACGCAGGGCACTTAAAGTGTGCTGGTGCACGATTTTTTTTTTAAATCAATATGGATGGAGAGAGAGAGAGAGAGAGAGAGAGAGAGAGAGAGAGAGAGAGAGAGAGGGAGAGGTTCTGCCAAGCGACGGGTGGAGTCCTAATTACGATCACTTCTGTGTCACTAGATGATGGGCTGTTTGCACCACTTCTTGCGTCTCATCTGCTCGTGGTACGTCATCACCACAACGAACACCTGATGATCGTGGTAGAATAGCAATGGAATATATCGTGGCCCTTAATAAAGTAAGGCTGAGAACACCTGCCACGGAAGTTCCCAAAGCAGTACTCTAATGCGTGAGGCGTGCCCTTAACACCGAACTCTCGCCTTCCTACCACTTAGACAGACATGTAGCCATCGTAGACGTTATCCTTTTAACTCAGTCTTTACAAAGTGGAGCAAGGACGATAACAGGCTGAGCCGTGTCCGAGGGTTACATTATATCAAGAAAGACATAAATCTTCGCACTCTTGTTAGAGTCGAAGACAGCGATACAATGGGACGTACTTGTAATAGCAGTGAGGCCATTTCAGTACTGGGATTGGTAACAATAGCATAATGGGGGCGGCCAGGGAGAATCCTCTCCTTCATATTGTTGAGCATGAAAGGAGACTGACGGAACGGTATGTACCGAGAGCAAGAAACCTCGGGATAAGAACTCGAGAACGAAAAATCTCCATCCACAGGGAAGGGTCCCACTCAGGTACCAGAGGCCACAGCACTTAAGGATAGACCAATCAAAGAAAGAAGAGAAGCCATCCAGGAGAGTGAGTGATACCATGTTCGCCAAGAGAGGCGTCCCTCCCACTCTCTAGCTAACGCAAGTGCTTTCCCGGGTCAGTCGAGCATCGGCTGCCGCTTCCCTCATCAAACGTCTGGAGAAGAGCGGTTCGAGACTCGGCAGAGCGCCGCTGGACAGTCAGCTGTGAGGCAGCAAGGTTGGAGTAGTCAGGGAAGCAGCTTCAGCCCATTTGATTTCAAGGGAAGCGACACACCGCCTGCCAAGGACTTGCACTATGGAATACATTAATCTTCCTCCAACCCATCCCAGGAAGGGAGCGGAGGCTGGCAAACTGAAGCCAGTTCTCTTTCTTGATTTTCATTCTTTCGTAGCGAAGATGCACCAGCAGTGTGTGAATTTCTCCTTCTCGCTAAGAGTCCACAGACCCTTTAACGGCACGGTGATGGTCACTGATTATTTTCAAAATCTTGAGAGGTGGTGAGGAGTGTGAGAGCTGGTGAGGGATGAGCTTTTAACTTTAAACAAGAGACAGTAACACTCGGGCAGGAATTAGTAAGGTAACGTTGGGGGTTAAGCAGCGGACGACGTGCTTAAAAGTTTCTAGATATAAAAGTAAGGTTACCACCATGGATAGGGACACGGGGATCGAGGACCCCTCAAAGTGCATATTAACCACCCGGACGGTAAGGCCTGGGAGAGGAAGAGCAACGAAAAGGAATTCAAGATCGTGGAACATGTGCGGGAGAGAGGGAGGGGGAGGGTGGGGACAGTGAGGGAAGGGGGACAGAGAGGGCAGGGAGATAGAGGAAGAAGGTATGTAATTTCGCACCTGGAGAACGCTACCTTCACAAGCCCCCCCGGGCCGCGGGACAGGGTTAGATTATGCATCCAGCAACACGGAAAGTCTTATTTATGTTTGTTTTTTCCCCTGAGAGAAAATAACATCTGTATCTTGGACAGTTCATGCTAGGTGAGACCTGAATCAGGTCTGGGGGAACGAGGAGCAAGGGCTGAGTAGAAGGCATTATAGGAGCGGCGGATTAGACGCTTTCACGGGGAATACCAGACTCGGGCCCTTCGGACCTTCGTCTCATGAGGGCTACCACACCCCTTCCCCTCGCCACCATTACACCCTCCGACCTTGGAAAACATACCCTCCCTCACCAGCACCACTTCCACCTCCCTGGACACCACACTCTCCCTTACCATTATCACATCTATCCTCCCTGGCCGCCACACCATGCCTCACTATCACCTTTTCCTTCCTCCCTGGTTACCACGTTCTCCCACACCACCACCATTCCCTCACTCCCTTGTCACCACACCCTGAATAGTAGATGGTATTGTTCAGTGGCATAACTGCTCATCTTGCCATTTTTGCTCTCCATAACTTCCGTATTGCTGCTGTACAATTAATCATTTTCCCAAAGGCTATAGGGCAGTGAGGCTTTACGAGGAATTCTTAGAACGAGTCGCTGTTGAGCCTTGGGAGACACATCGATGTTACCATTTCTGCGTCCGCTATACGCGTTCTGCCTCTCACTGTCACGAGCACTGACACAAAAGCAGCATCGGAAGGGCTGTGTGCAGCCTCACTTCCTCTGAGTGCAAGAGGACTCAAGAATCCATAGAAATTCGGTGTATTCACGTAGCATGTTTATAAAGTAGTTGTGTATGGATCCAACACCGATGACTTTGGAAACTGGACCCACCTTGTATACGAGGGGGCTTGCTAGAGGAGCGCTTCAGTCTTTGGTGCATCCAACGCTACGGATCCTGGATTTCCAGAGTTAAGGGAGTTGCATCTTTCAGGGAAACACTGGAAAGGGACATAGCGTACTATGACCCTCGTTCGTGGGGACCCCAGAGATCTCCAGGGGAGGAGAGCTACCGTGTGAAAGTTTACGGAAGTCGGTGTTGCCACCGGGGAAGATGCCTCACCAGACCCGGACACCTGGATCGTCGACATTCCGGCAGAATTGGAAAAGACCAGGAGGTCCTGCCACCCGGCTATCTGGTCCTGGGGAGAGCAAGGTGATGGTGACGGCGGGAGGCTGGGGAGAGAACCCCCAACGGGTCGTGAAGGTCCCCGGGGGCAGGACTGGATATGCCAGTGTCCCCGTACTCACACGAGGAAGAAGATAAGGACGAACTGTAATAATGGAAAAGCTGAGGGAGTCTGGGCAGTCTATAGGTGGAATCAGCCGACGATCTCTTTCATTCTTTATACATCTGTACTAATTATAGGCTAGATGGAGCTGGTGTGCCGGTCTAGCAAGTCCTGAAGTGAGTCTGTCCAGCGACAGCGATGGCAGGCGCCGCCGTGCGGCCCAAGAGCTAAGAAGACGCAACTAGAGACGGAGAATTGGACACTTTGACAAATTTGGTACTTGAACTATTACGGTATGACGTCAAACTCAAGCTGAAATAGCCAATATGATACTTCTGCACGGGCTACGCAGAGGTGTAAACAGTGTCAGAGCAAGAGGGAGGCATATGACCAGCAGTGACAAACGCAGTGAAGGACAAGTACAGTGTAGTCAGTGAGGACACGCTGAAGGGGAAGCTGACTTCACGTGTTACCATCAGCGTTACTTTACCAGCCACGTCACACCCACACACACGCCTGTAACACAAGGAAAAACAGTTTTTCATGAGCGACAAAAAAAAAAAAAAATCAAACCTAACCAGGAAGTCAGATGGAGTTGGGAACTCAGCGCTTCGCCCCGACCGACGAGTGTGTCCAATAAACAGGACAAGAAAGTGTTGCCCACAATGGCCAGTTTACACTCTTGGTGGCACGTGGCCAACTACGACACCCAAGACGACGCGACGTAAGGTTGCCTTTGCGACGACGCCCGCAACATCCACGCGCCAGATCTGTCGTCCCCCTGGGGCACCCCGACCTCTAAGTGGGAATAATGGCGGCCGATTGGAAAAGTGGTCGACTGGGATGCTTATGCAACCAACAGATATACGGGTTGACAGCTCCTGCACGACGCCGCAGGAGGGAGGGCGAAAGAGTGGGCGCCTGTAGAGAGAGAGAGAGAGAGAGAGAGAGAGAGAGAGAGAGAGAGAGAGAGAGAGAGAGAGAGAGACAGAGAGATATTTGACACCCCATCGTCTTGGAAGGACTTGAGTCATTCAGATAACAGGGGCGTCAGAAGAAGGAACGAGGTGAACCGTGTGTGAATTCTTCTTCTAGTATCTTGCCTATAATCTTGACCCCAATAATAATGAGAAGAAAAGTAGAATGACATTTTCACAGTTGTTAAGCTCATCGAATGTAACGCCATGAGTACGGTAAGCAGTCGTCATCGACCTCAAGGGGTAAAGTCATTGTATTCAAGGGGTTAGGTCGTCCTATTCACTGGGAAGAGAATAAATGGATTGTAATGAATAACGAAAATATGATTAAGACTTTGTAAAAACAGAAAAGAAACGTTAAATTCACAAGAAAACCCAACATTTCCGGCCAGTAACGACCATCAGCTGCAAAATTATTCACGAAAATTCCTCACTGGCATTACGACATTTGACGTGTTCAGGCTGCCCATCTGCTACAGGTTTGGCCAGTTATATATATCGTGATAAATCACCTGTTCTTACGTATGGTTCTTTGTTGAGCGATTACTTAAGATTACATTCTTGTGTGGTAGTTTGCCAAATGATTATCTTAGATTACATACAAATTACTGTGGATGTTGGAATGATTATTTATGTGTAGGAGTAATGTCCGTTATAATTTCTTCATCTGCGTAATGGATGGTTCGTACGTAATACCCTGAGCACGGCGGTACGACACTTGGGTATGCTGGTTTCACTTCTAACCTGACATATAAAAGGTCAGGTCAAAGGTCAACCCCATCATATCCACGGGTCGTACAGTCGTAGCTCTGGGTTTGTCGTCCTGCTTCGCTGATCTAAAGTCATGAATTACAGAATAATGGGTCATGTGTCTCTAATTCAGAATTCTCTCTTGTAATCAAAATGAATATATATATATATAACATACAAATCTCAACAGCTAGGCTCGAACCCGGGACCATAGCGGGGTAAGCGGGAGCGCTACTGCTAGGCTATGATCACCCCTGATAAGAGAAATGACTATTCGAATACTAAGTAATCGAATACCCTTCGTCTCACATCGAGAGCAAAGGGGGCTAAACCGGTCAGATCCCATCAGGCTCACACAATCAGCAGATAACATTTTACAGCTCCTGTCTGTTCGAACACTGAGGTACATGAAACACGAAACAGTGCATATGAACGCGCACAGCCATATAACATGCAAACCTCGAACAGCCAGGATCATTGTACACACGATAATACAAAGTATCTCAACACCTTTTGAGTGAAACGATATCACACCAAAGACGAAGGATTTTGAGAAATGCATATTAATCAGGCCTCACATCGGTAGCCCTGCTTTCATGATACTAATATATCGATCATTATCGACATTTCATGTCGTTTGCCATAATTCACGATAAAATTATTTGATATTTCGATGGAAGTAACTATGTTGAGTGGGGCGACCACAGTGGGTAGGAATACTCGTCTTACATTCACGATTACCAAACCTACCAAGACGTCACGACTCGCACTGATCATTTCGAAATTCATCGGACCAGTTTCAACCAGTTTCCTTCTGAAGTTTCAGCAGGAATTTCTAACTTGAGACGAAGACATTTAAAGACAATTAAAAAGTGAAAATTCACACATATATCTATTGCAGCTAATGATTACATAGTTACATACTCAAACAATGTTGGTTTGAGAAATGATCACATTTAATTATGTTGACGGCGGTGAAGAAGTGGCAAAATTGTTTCATAATTACCACGATGATCACGAAAGTACAAGAGCTGGAAGGTAATCCTGTGAAAAATACATGTAATGACCGATATATTTTTGTGAGACTACGTACTAACGACCCCGTCAGTGTTAAGGGTTTACGGTATAATGAAACACTTCACTGCTATTGTATATAGTATAACAAACCCCTAGTGTTGTTGGCTTATGGTAGAACGAACTCTTATTGGTATAAGCTAACAGTGCTACGAAACCCTATTAGTGTGAGCTTATGGTACAACGCAACCCTATTAGGATGAGCTTGCAGCAATGCAACAAACTGGTATCGTGAGGTGTACTGTCAGACAACACCACTCTGCCTCTCTGACCTCACAAGAGCAGATAAGAACCTCTTGGAAGTTTATGAAACAACAAAGCTTGTGTCGCTCTACCACGTAGTAGATGTCTCTCGGGAATTTTCCGGCCCTTGATGATGCCACCAGAGAGCTTCAAAGAACAGTTGCATCACCTTATGCTTTCTCTCAGTACATTTCTCCCTCTACGTACCATCCAACATGGACACACGTCCCCTAGGGAATGTAACAAACCCCTTTCTGCCATACACAATCCTTTAAGGTTCCTGCTACTCTGTATCAAAGGTTCATCAAGCTCGTTCACAATATATTCGTGAACTGTGAAGTGGTAAGACATTCCAGTGTGTGTTTTAACACAGGGTTCGACCCATGGTAAGGTTCATGACCGCAGACACATGGAAACGGTTTCATTCCGCTGTGGTTAGTTGCAGTTTGTTTCAGCCGCTCCTGCTGCTGGGTCAGACCGACGAGAGAAATGCGTCGTATCTCACTGAGGGTTCTGTAGTGTCCCTCACCTGCAACCCTACCAGGAAGACGGACACAAGGTTACAAGCAGTCACATTACCTTTGTCGTTTGACGGGCAACGAAGTACAGCTTGTAGATAACAAGTCAGAGGATGCACTACTGGGGAGACTGGTAATCACATGATAGGAACAGAAGAAAAAAGGAGAAAGTTACAGTAGACTGAGAAAATAATCATATTCATCCCGACACAACGTACAGGCACATTTGACGTGCGTTTACGAAGAATATTAGAACAAAAACTGTAACAGTCTCACAAATGAAGCCAAGTCAAAAAAATGTTGCCTGATAGGACAATTGAGGGTGGAATTTGAACCTTAATTTGGAGCTTGCAACTGGCTGGAATTGAGGCATTGTGTTCGGGAAACGTGACCGGAGCGAGTGCGGTGATGGCGACCGGCGGTACGAGGCGACCATCACGTAGCTGGTTTGCGTCTCGCTGTCGTCCAGGTTGTGGGGTTACATTAATCCCTCCCACTCACATACCTGGTCGTCCGGGTTGTCTTGTCACACCAACACCTACCAGTCACAGGTGGCCTGCCTTCCGATGTCGTCGAAGCTGCCATCTGGCCCTAGCCTCACGTGCGTGGATGCTGTCAGTCGATCTCTACCGTCGAGGTCGTCGCCATGCACCGCTAGCACCAACCATCCCCGACCTCTCTGTGCTCTGACACTGTCGGTGCTCCCGTGTGGCTGCAGCAACACTACTCCCATCTGTGTAGCTGTTTTATGACCCTTTGTCGTTCAGGTGGTCTGCCCCATCACCTCCCGTCTTCCGCTACAAGTCCAGAGTTGCAGACGACAACTTATGATGCCGATGCCCCCATTGTGTCTGTACTTGAATACGGTGGAATAGGTTCATCATGCCTCATGCGCGCTGCTGCTTTAGGCTATAACACAACACCTCAGCTCCTTCAAACTTTCCACTATGTCCTGCTTGTGCAACTTCTGCAGATGATCTGCCGGGTTCCCACAGACACAGGACCTCGCCAGACGTCCCGCTGCGCACCTACATAACGCCTCCCACACACGGGCAGCCATGCCGCTTCTATATATGGCCTATGTGTCAATAAACTCCGTCTAGATATGGGTCAAGAGCTTTGATGATACAAATCTTTGTTTCTTTATCTAAGCTACGATGGTGTACCCGTGAGAAAACAGACTGTGCGAACTGGACAGAGCCAATATTCCCAGTCACTGAACCACTTTAAGGATAACTGAGTACGCTTCGCATCACCCACTTATGACGACATACGAGACACCATCCAGGACCCCCTGACCCCCAGAGAAAGAAGAGCAGAGTACCTCCCCTGGCGTCACTGATCCCAACCTTCATCCTGAGACAGTCTTGGGTAATACGACTACTGACTGATGTCTCCGATTGTGAAAATTGTTCTTGGCACTGAGCATAAAACAGAGAGAGAGAGGGGGGGGGGGGGCAGAGGGCTGTTATGAGGGCCAATAACAGTCATCAAAAGTATGGCATGATTCAGCAGGGTTGGCAGAATATACACGAAGGGGCTTCATCAAAGTGCTGGCGGGAGCAGCGGGTGAGGTAACCTCGCCCACTCCGAGCAAGGAGGTCGAGTGGGCGAGGTCAGGCGCCTCCGCTGGAAGGTAAAGACGAAGAGAAAGCGGGTAAAGGAGATGCATTTAGTGAGACATAGACAGGTGGGAGGAGAATATGGAGACAGAGACTGAGCGAGACATGAAAGAGGGACGGGTGGCAGCCTGAAAGTGGCCAGCCTGGGGTAGGTCAACCTGAAGGAGGCCACCTAAGGGTAGGCAAGATCCCAAGTGCCTGCGCGTGGTTCTTTATATTATCACTGTCATCTCGTTCCCTCTTCCCGTTTATAATGAACCTGAGACAGATAGCGATTACAAACAATAGATGATTACAAAGTAGGACACACGATTATACAGAACACTTCAGGGGCAGTACAGGGAGGATACCTGATGGTAATGAACTCACAACGGGATGTGTGTGGACGGTGGATTATTATCAACACTTGGGAACTGCGTATATACACAGCTTACTACAACCGGAACCCCTCCCAGCTGCCTACCATCACAACTGACAGCTACACACCAACTAACATATAAAGACAACAACATTTCTTATAAAGCAAAAGCTCGGAACACCGGATGTATCGTGACAAAGTGACATGTTGACAACATGGGGCATTTCGAACCTCCCCTGTCGTGCCACACGTCGGCTACAGGAGTCATATGGTTCCCACACCTGAATCTTGGGTCCCATCGGATGGACCCTGTGGTTTTACCCACGAACCCAGGGAGTGTTGCGCCCTGGGATAATCAACTGCGTTGATCCAGTGTTTCAAAGAGTTCCGCCACGGTTCCAGAAGCCTTTGTTATGCTGTGAGCATTAGTATGTTGCTGGGTGTAATAGCCATCAACAGCCATGGACCCATTCCAAAAACAAAACAGATTAAAAAAAAAAAAACGGCAAAGTCTGCGTATGTTGCTAGATCTTTTGCAGCTGAAAGTCATTATGTCGAAGGTACTCCAAAGTTTGGTAGTTATTTGGCTTTCAATCCATCGACTGCCAGGGTCAATAAAGTCGTCAACGTCAAGTCATTACCATCCGACGAATAACCTTGAAAATCTTTTCCAAACATTGAAGATAATTCTAAGGCTATAGACATCCTCAGTGCATACGTACACTAAAAAAAAAAAGTGGAAATCTTACAGCCACACCCTCAGAATTAGTAAGTAAATGCAACAGTATGATACACTTTTCACCCAGCTAACCATGTAATTTCCTTTATTGTTATTTTCGTGTATTATTAATTATAGACTCACGCTGGACGCGTGAAGCAAACTTCACTAGACGGACCTTGGCAGCTGGTGATATTCGTCATTCTTTTTCCTAATCTACATTAGAGGTACGAATTTCTTACTCTGCGCCAAGGGGACAAACCAAAAGGTAAGGAAAATGGATGAACGGGAAAATCTAATAGATGAGAAACAGAAGCACATGGGAAAATAGAAAGTGGAAACTACAGGTTAATTAAAGGAAAACAATTTATCTGGCGGAAACATTACTGAACGATTTTTTATTTTTCTAATATTGTAATCCATTCTCATCGAAACTGACCCAACTTCTATTCATTTTTCTTTTCAAAACATATGAAAGTCATTTCAAAGTTAAAAACATATTGTGTTGCGTATAATCTATTCTGTGCGACGCGAGTGAAAACTCACTGTCAGCGAGGTTGCCTCTTGATAGGGAGTACAGGCTCGTCCAAGGATTTCTCACTCCACGGAGTCCATCACTCCTTAGCTATCAGAGACATTGCTGCCTTGTAGTTGGATGAACATTGACCCTCTCGAGAAGAGGGCTCTGGGCAATCATATACACACACACACACACACACACACAC
>JAUUDW010270217.1:0-13805 GCA_032361385.1 Panulirus guttatus | reverse complement strand
ATATGTGTGTATGTGGGGGGATGGGTCTTTCTTCATCTGTTTCCTTGCGCTACAATATAAATAATAAATTGATGACTCTATGGAGAAGGAACTTCCCAAGTGAGAGACAGCATGGTTTTAGGGAAAGGTCATTTGTAAGTAACCTTTCAGAGTTCTATGTGGGAGTGAACTCAGTCCTGAACAAAAGGGAATGTTGGATGGACTGCCTGTATCTGGATTGCCAGAATGCATTTGACACTGTACTGGATGGAAGGCTGATTAAGAAGTGGGATAACCAAGCAGGAATAAGGGGAAAACCCCTAAAATGGATAGAAGTTTATCTCAGTGTGAAGGAACAAATGGGCTGAAGTGACCAATGGAGTGTCACAGGGTTCAGTTCTGGAACCATTGCTCTTTCTGATATATATTCATGGCTTTCCTGTAGATATGGAATCCTACCTGAGTATGTATCTAGATGATGCAAAGATCACAAGGGAAGTGAAAAATGAGGAGGATTGCATCAGCTTACAAAGGGACCTAAACAGACTCCAAAATTGGTCTGAAATTTGGTTGATGAAATCAACCTAAGCAAATATAAGGTAATGAGAATAAGATAAAGAGGCAGGCAACCTTGATATGATTATTACCTTGCAGGAAATAAGCTTCAGGATTCTGTGTGTGAGAAGGATTTGGGAGTTGGCACAGTTGCCAGAGTTCCTCATTAGGAGTATTGGAAGACAAACTTTCTACTGGCAAATACAGAAGTAGCTTTCAAGTATATGGATAAGGAAATATTTAGCAAGCTATTCATATCCTACATAAGACATTGCACCTAAAGAAGCACAGAGAGCTCATAAGGAAGGTTCAGAGGAGGGCAACAAAGATGGTAGCAGAATTACTAGAACTAAATTACAGGGTTTCAAATTTATGCACCTTGGAAGAGAGAGAAGAGATTGGTCACTCGATCACAACCCTTGAGTTTTTAAAAGAGATCAGATCAGTAATGTGAACAGGTTTGAACAGTTCTTCAAGAGATGCAGGAATATACCAACAAGGGGACATAACATGAAATTATGTAAGAAACTTGTTAATAAGGATGTGGGAAAATAAAATACTTTTATAGTGTAAAAGTGGTGGATGAATGGGACAGAATTACTAAGGACATGGGTAATGCAGACAGCATACATAAATCTGATTTATGAAGTTGTATGGTAGTAGAGAATACTCAAGAGATGGGGCCCCATGAGTGTAAAACTCCCTCCCTGAACACTGTAAATAAGTCTATACAGGCAGTTGTTACACTAGCCTACTGCTTTACACATCAACCCTCATTCTAGCATACTGGTCTACGTAGTTAGCAGTCACTTCAAGCCACTAGTCTACACAGAAGTCACTCCAGCCTACTTTTGTACATAGTCATCCCTCACACCAGCTTACTGGTCTACACAGTGAACCCTCACAAAAGCATTCTCATCACAGTCAGAAGTCACACCAGCATACTAGTCTACACAGTCAATAGTCACACCAACCCACTGGTCTACACAGTCACCTCTTACACCATCACACTGATTACAACGTCAGCAGGCACACCAGCCCAATGGTCTACACGTGAAACCCTCACACCAGAACTCTGGTCAGCTCAGTCAGAAACCACATCATTACACTGATCTGCCTAGTAAGCAGTCATTCCAGCTCACTGGTCTACACAGTCTGCAGCTGCACAAACCAACTGGTTTACACAATCCACCATCAGACCAACATACTGGTCCACACAGTCAACAGTCTTTAGTGTGGTCTACACAGCTAAGTCATACTAGCCCACTGTCCTACACAACAGTCACACCTAGTCAGTAGTTTCTGCATTTAACATTCACTTCATCCCACTGGTGAACACATTTAATCCTTGCACCAGCCTGTGGTCCACACAAATTAATCCTCATACCAGCCCTCTAATTTACAGTCAGCAGTCCCCCCTGCACACTGGTTTATGCAATGAGCAGTTGCACCAGCCCAATGGTCTACACTGTCAGCAGACTGCTGATGTCCAGTCAGTCTTCAAAACAGTAATGCTGGCCTACACTGCCAGTCCTTACAACAGCACTAATCAACACAGTCAGCATTCCTACAAGTCCACTGGTCTAATAGGAGCTATAAGCATTTTAAATCTAGTAATGTCCACAAACAGAGACCTAAGTAGCACCTGTGAGGTTGGTGAAAAGTTAGGACACAGCAATCATAATATCATCCAATTTACAGTACACTGTTGTTTTAGTTTCCAAGAAAAAAACATGATTCCCAATTTTAGGTTAGCAGACTTCAACAAAATGTGACAAGACAATTTTAACTAATACTCAGACATGGACACAATTGAAAAGTTGTGGACAAACTTCATGAATACAATACTTCCCCTTGCAAGCCAATATCCCCAGAAAGGTGAAAAGGGGTTGTAAGACAGGAGTCAGGTTGGATGACTGAAGAAATTATGATTCACTAAAATGTTACAGAAAATATTACATGGTATTTACATCAAGTGGCAACAAACCAGACTTTGAAATGTACATATGATACAAAGATATTATAGGAAGAAAATCAGAACCAGTAAGAAAGGCTCTGAAAATGGAATTTTTCACAATGTGAAGTAAAACCTTATAGCTTTCATTAACCTTTAGACTTTGTGAATAAGAAAATTTATTTACAGAATATATGTATATTACCCACAAGTAAGAAAAAGAAAGTTGTGTACATTCCTTTACAATAGTTTAGTAAGGTTCTGAATAGACTGTGTTGAGGTGAGCAGGCTGCTTGAGTAATTTTTCCACAAGAGATTTCATATAAATATATACTCAACATACTTACATACACAAGCACAATACACATCGTATATTACTTTTCAAGCATAAACTTATTTTGCTACATGACAGCTCACCTTCTAGAGGCATCTTATTGCAAGAAAAAAATCTGAGAAGACACATACTGAAAATACAGAATACCTCACACCACATCATCTCCATTACCCACCAGAGAACCTATGGCTATTGTTTTGTCACTTGCCTCAGTGTTACATAAAGTAATTGTTAGTAAAATATCATAGTAATTCCAAATATTGTAACTTACACATAAGAATATTAAATATGATAATATTAAATAAAGTATCAGTGTAATGAAGTACGATGATAAGAATGTAAAAACTAAATAATCTGAAATATGAATTTGGTACTTGCCATTTATCTCATCCCTTGTGGCTTTCATTTTGTTGGATCCTGTAAGTCTTAGAATAATTTTCAAATTCTTGAATAAGTACCAATAGCTTCTATGATACACTAAAAAATATGGAATGTTATTATACTCTCATGTTCTAACTTAAGCTTGTACAAAATTAACATTTCACAGTTTTCACAAATTTTATAGTAATCATTCCAAAACACTTGCTGATATGAAAATCAACATCTAAACACTAAGAATTCACTATTTTAGCACTAACAATTTCACCACTCTCAATATCAGATTTTGCTTTGGTTGGTAACTGGCTTACCTCTGTAACTGGGAAGAAAAACACTCTTAGCAGACTTCTTCCTTAGGCAAACAGTATCCACATCACATCTACTTTTACAAAGACACTGTAACACCATGAAAAGTCATTGAAAAGTGTTTCATGACACAAACACATCTTGGGGAAACACTAAAATTTGCACACACAAAGTGAGCTGATTTTTCTTGCCACAACATGCTTTTGTGTGTCCCTGGACTTTTCTGTAGCTACTTGGCCTTTGGTTTCCTCCATCTTCCTACATTTCTGAGCTGTCTGATAGCACCAGATGTTGGCCTAAATCTTGAAGTAACTGGGGACAGAACTCGATTCCATTGTAGAAACACTTTATCACTGATTAGTATGAAGAAATGCAGATTTGAAACTTCCCAATAATGATATAAACATTGACTGAACCAGCACTGGCACTTGAGAGGAAGGGAAAGTGTGGTGATTGGTGCATCAAGGCCATGTGATTATGATCCTACTGTATGATTAATGCTTGAGAGGCATTAGCTGCATCAGGCTTGTGACAAAACACTGAGCTGAATGATAAAGAGGTATTTCACACAATTTTATTTTCATAACGATACGAAGGACTTGTAGTTCCTTTATAGTCTTATGCAATGCACCATAAGATTCAGGACACTTCTGCTACATTTGTCACCCATACCACAAATAAATTTTCGTGATAGTAAGACCCCTCTAGAAGGCGAACCGTCAATTCTAGTGCACACATAAGTATCCCTTTTATGTAATTCTACCTACTTTTCACATAAAACATTTTTACATAAAAAATGTAGTAATTTTGATATCACACACAATAAATAATCCTAATAATTCACTACCAAAATATAGGTGATAATACTACAACAATTGTTTGTGTCTCAAACTGACAAAATTTTCATTATTTGGCATTATACTCAAGAAAGAAAGTGGAAGTTTTCATAACATTCAACTTTAATAATGATATTCATGTGGGCAACTAAGGCATGTGGTATTTTTTATCAGCTTTGGCATAAGAGTGTTGGCAACATCTATGAAAATTGTTGGAATCAGACATTAGTTGAGAATTTAGAGGGGGCAGGAACCATTAAATCGGTAAATAGTAGTGAACTGTGTTACAGCAGTTTGAGGGTTGAATATGTTAGAGGCAAGAAAAATCAAGGATAATACTGGCCCATTCATTACTAAATGAAAATGGCATCTTGATTAGTGACAATAAAATATGGCTTCCCCTCTAAGCAAGCATTTTGATTTAGTGTTTACCATTACTAGAAACAAAATATTTCTGGGCACTGAAAATTAAAAATTGCATATAAAAAAACATCAAATGCCATGAAGTACTTAAATATCTAGGTACATCTGATCACTGCTATCTGATGACCTACTCTCCGGTGATTAGATTATTATCCATTGTTCAAGAAAAATAAATTGAATAATGTTGACAGAGAAAAATAGAAAAGTTTCCAATGCAGCGTGCAGCAACAGTGGGTGGTCACTTGCTACAGACGCAAAAAAATAGAAAAGTTTCAAATACAGTGTGCAGCAATAGCAGGTGATCACTCACTACAGTGATCATCTGCAAGCTAGTGGTGGCACTCACCAATTCATGTATAGTATACAGTAATACTGTTTTCTCACTGACTTGAAATCCATCAAATTTATAGTCATCAAAAATAATATAGTGCTCTAAAAGTACGGGAACCTTGAGGTGATAATGGTAGAGAGGAGGTGGGGAATGAGGCCTACGATTTCCATGGTCATAAACCCATATTCTTATGTTGTTAGATTGTCTGTATTAATGTATTGTGCAGAATTATATTTCATTTCAGTATAATACATAAAAAAGAAAAAAAAAATTGTTTTTCCAAAAAAATCTCTACCACATCATGTCGTTTCTGCGATGATATGAAATCCACCACATTGTTAGTTAGCAAAGATAATGATTCTTTGTTTAAGAAGTAAACAGCAAATCCCAAGAGTGAGGTTGAAAGGGAAAGTTATGTGGAGGTAGTGTTGACAGGGGATGCAGTAGAGGACTAATCATTATTATTCACTTATTCCTTTTCATCCCTCCCGATCACTCACTCCTCAGCTATATGCTCTCACAGTTGGTTTCTTTAAATGATTTTTATTTTGAAAATCTCTTCCCTTCTTTGCTTTTCCATTCCATATTTGTAAAATACAACACAAATGTGAAAGAATCATAATTAACAATGATACAGAGGGAAGGCAGGCAGAGATGGAGTAACCTCTACCAGTATTATTACTGTTTCGGACATCCAGCAAAGGTTGAGTTAGTTTGTTAGGTTAGATCAGGTGTGTTACGTTAGGTTTTGTTTGGTTAAAATTGTTTTCCTCATGATTTTTGGTGTCTTTTGAGCAATTCTAACCTTCGTATCTATCACAAGTCATTACTTTTGGGATTTTCTCCACCTAAAACCCCAGTTACTACTTGGGGTTCCCCATCATCTTTGGATATAGGGAGTGGAGATATCTCAAAATGTAGTGATTTTGCAGTAGAAGTGAAGGTCAGAATCATGCAAAAGACAGCAAAAAGTATCAGAAAAACATTTTTCCCTTTCAAACAGGTGGATGTCCAAAATGGTAATTTTACCACCACTACCTCCCTTCCTGCATGCTCACTTGGCCACAATGAGCCCCTTACAGCTGGCTTCTTTCATTAGTTGTTACCATGTAAATCTCTTCCATTCTTTGATTGTATATACATTATTTACACTGTACATCCTATTGTGTTATTGTTCACCACAAATGTGACGGAACTGATATTAGTAAGAGATAAGGAAGTATTTCCAACAAACATGACTTACTGCTGTCATATTAAAGGAAAATGCACCAACTCTAGTTCATCTCATGGCCCCTTTAGCAAATTTTTTGGGTTGATCTCAAGGAACTCAGTAAGAACTCACTACCAGCCTTCACCACCATGTCCACACATGCCTGCATGTCTACTAGTAAATGCACTTGTCACCCTTTGTACTGATTTCAATCAGTACACTCACATATTTACATTTATCAATATCTGTGTAATTAGGTGCACTGTGTATGAATTTGCCTCATGTAATCATCATGAATCAGTGATAAAAATGAGTCTAGGGTTGGGTTGGCAGATTCTATAATATATTCCTAGCTCTTCCATGCTATAAAGCTAAATATACATTTTTCTGAAATACACTGTGCTTTATTTTTTTTGTTTATGTGCTTAGATTAATAATGTACCTGAACCATACTCTTTGTTGATTATTCATGTTTTTATGTGAAATTTGGTTGAGAAATCTCCCTAAAGAATGTTAACTACCCTCATCCTAATGAATATTGTGGTAAAATGTGACTCACAATTTGATGGTTCCATTAAATTGTGTCTTCCAGGAATACATCCCCAACCTTTCTTTTTTTTTTAATCACAAGGCCTAACTATAAGAGGTGACATTGTTACTTTCCTCTCAATTAGTCACAATGTTAAAATAAAAAAACGCACCACTTTGCAAGCAAGCAACCAGGGTTCTGGCTGATTTTATTTTTTTTTACCAATTATAAGGCTATAGAATTACCAGTACTTACATTATCTTAAGATAAGGCTATAGAAATACCAGTACTTACACTATCTTAAGGCTTTAGAATTACTAGTACATACACTCTCTCAAGAAAGTACAGACAGTGATAACATAATTATGCTCCTATGGGCTGGGATGTATTATCATATTTTCATGACATCTATTGATAACTGATATTTTTCACGGTTGTTTTCTGGGAATTCTAATGTCATATATGGAAATCTCACAGTCTTTTCATTCAACAAAAAAAAGTAAAAAAAAAGTCCAAAGTAGAACTTCCATTTTTTAGGGAGAAATGTCAAAATACACAGCCCAGTGATTAAGCAGATCAGGAGTAAAACTAAATAAGTTCATCTGCTCCAAATATCTTCCTCATAATTAACTGAAAATGTATGAATTCACAAACACCTTTTTGGTCACCAACAGTCAACAACTCACTGCTGGAAGATGTGTGGAAAGAGTGGAAACTTGTTGCTAATGGTAGACCAATTTCCAAAGTAGGAGACTCCCATCAGATTTACTTTGGTTCATGAAAATGTCTTTGAAACACTAGTTAGTGACAGAATAGTAAACTTCCATTAGAGACAAAAAAGTAAAATTCCTAGAAGATGATAGACCGATAACCAGTTGTCAACATGGATGTTGGGTTAGAATAAAAGATTATGTTTAAACTAACTGAATTTTGAATTCTTTAGTTATATGTGTATAATAAATGGGACTTAAAAAATACCTTCTGATGTTGTATAGTTAGACCTTCATAAAGACTTTACAAAATACCACATAAAAGATTCCTTAGTGAAATTACAGATCAAGGGTCTGAGGAAGGAAACAATGAATGGTATTAGATGGAGAAAGCATCTCACTCATTGACAAGTGGGGTGCCAGAGGCACATTCCTAGTTTCCATTATGGCCATGACAAGAAAAATATTCTCCTTGGGCCATCATCATCATCAAAGGGGAATCCAAGATTTTCAGAATGGGCAGATGGGGTTAATTTGTCAGTGAGGGGTCCTCATAACGGCCTAGATATATAAGTTACTACAATATTCCTTTATGCATTCTAGTTAACATCTGAAGTATATATAAATGAGCAGTTGAAGAATACGATGCACACCTACTGTGCCCCTGACTACGATAGGATATCACGAGTCACACACGAAGTCACATTATACAATACATGTTGAAATAAGAGCAATTAAAAGTAGACTGTGGCTATAAACATAATAAAAATTATTTATGTTATGAAAAAACTATTTTTGCAAAATAAGAGATTATACCCAATTTGAATTGTTTCGGGAGCCATTGAAACATCAAAATAAAAAAAGTTGATTGTGAATAGCAGTTTCTGATAAGTTCCACATTACATTTATGTAATATATGTGAAGGGTGACTGAGATTAGAGGAGGGGAAAGAAGTGAAGCTGGAACAAGGATGTTGGGAGAAAAAGGATTGAAATGGGAAGGGGGAGAAAGAAATAGATAGGAGAGAAAAGAAGGGGTGATGGTGGGAATAAATGGAAAGGATAGGTGGAACACATGGAAAGGAAAAGGAAGAACTGTTATGAAACATTGATTTCAATAATCATTGGCCATACTTGTCAACTTCCACTACCATGTCGTAGTGTTCCTGCTCGTCTCTGGCATTGCTGAGATATAGCTACCGTCTCTTAATTTTTTTGTTGTTAGTGTAGCTGAAGATGGGCATGCACAATCCAATATGGATATATTTATAAATAGTGCACGAATTTACAAGTCCTAGGATTGCCATTATATAATGTATGCATGTTTATTGGGTAGAAATAAAGATGTCACCTGAAGTTAACTTTTACTAAAAATATGAGTTATAACCGAGGACAAAATATGCTAATATGCTGTACGTATCTTGCCAAAGCCACCAGGCAAATTAGTTGATTTCAGAAATCATAAAGAGGGGGTCCAGGTGTCTGAAAAAGGGTTTAAGTGCCTCTTCCCCCCCCCTTTTTTTTTTTTAGAAAGGGAGGTGTCTGGTCCATCTTACACCCCATCTACCATTGATCACCATTTACGACATGGAAACAAAATACCAAGTGTTTCATAACCTGTAGATGACAGAAAATTAAAAACTCTTGTCCTGTTAAAGGAAGGCTGCCTGAAAATTCAAAGGGATTTAGGAAGACTGATGGAAAGGTGTGAGACATAGCAAATGGATTTCAGTGTTGGCAGATACAAAGTAATATTTTTTGTTTATGTTGAAAGCTTGGTAAACCATCATTAGAAGTAAAAGTAGAAAAAAACCTTGGACTAATTATCACTAATGACCTGCATTAGGGAAATAAGTGCCTAAGTGCATAAAATATGAGCAACTAAAGATTTTTCATAAACTGTATAACTATGGATATAATACTCACTCTTTATAACATCCTGGTCAAACCTCACTTGGAATATGCTGTTCAGTTCTGGTCACCAGACTTGATCAAAGATGCATGTAAATTAGAATGTAGTCAAAGAAGAGCAACCAAACTATTGCAATCACTCAGAAATGAGCCTCAGGAGGAAAGACTCGAAGGCCTGAAATTCTTCTGCCCAAGAAAATGTAGACTCCAAGCTGATGTGATTGATGTTTTTAAAATACTATATGATCTCAACAACATGCATGCATAATTTCATGACATTAAAGAGAGATCCAATGACCAGAAAAGATAATAAAGAAGTGTAATAGCTGGGTGGGCAAAAATCTCTTCAGCTGTATTGGTAGAGCACTGCAATAACTTACCTCCAGATGTAGTACATGCAAAGACTGTTTAACAGTCCACTCAAATCAAGGACAAACACATCCCTCAGTGATATCTGGTAATACTGAATAAGCCTGTCTCAACTAGAGACATTTAAACCTATCTTTCTTTCTCAAGAGATTACCCAACTCTAGCCATTTGTAAAACTGGTAGGGAACTTTGTTATGGTCACACTCCCCTATAATTTTTTCATGATCATACTTTCTCCATACTATATAATCTTTCTTCTTATCCATATTTTTCTGCTGTCAGTTGAGCCAGAGGGAGAGGTGGGTTAGGAGGTGCCTTCAGCTTTACCATTCCCCCTTTTTTTTTACCATCACAATTTAGATCAAGCAGTTATATGATCTTCGAGTGTACACAGTCAACCCTCACACCAGCATACTGGCTACGTACAAACAAACACCAGCATCCGGGTCTATACAACCAGTGGTGACACTAACACAATGGACTGGTCTACATAAGTCAGCAGTCACACTAGTTTAGTGGTTCCAACAGTCAGCAGTCACATAATCCCACTGATTTATACAGTCATCTGTCACACCAGAACACTGGTCTGCACCTTCAGCAGTCACACCAGAATAATGTCTGTACAGTCAGCAGTCACACCAGAACAAGCCTACACAGTCAGCAGCCAAGCCAGAACACTAGTATACACAGCAGTTACACTGTATCAGAGCACATGCTCCTAACCATAGGCAGCTTAAAGAATCTTTAAGTAATCTTGGTTGAAGATACCACAACATGACCTATTACTGCCAAGTGCAATGGCTAAGTGGAGGAAAAGTAATAGCAAGATAATATGACATTCCCAATGAGGTAAGAATAATCATGGATATGCATGGCCTTTTCAGTGAATCTGTCGTCTTATCTTAAAGAACTGAGCCAAAACATCAAAGGAAAGATCAGCTGGTTGACAGACTTTGTTGTTGACTTCAGAGGATTGGAAAATAAGCTATGTTTATGGGAAAATCAATTATCCAAAAACAATGCAGTGCATATTACAGCCTTTAAATGGAATTAGAAGTTTTGCATTCCCATTTGCTGTTAACGGTAACAGTTTATGAAGAGATACAAATGGAACTCATACATTTGCACTGCTACAGTCAACCTTAAAAACAAATTTAGAGACATTACTGGAATTTTATAACTTGTATGTGTCACCACAAACGTACCCTAAGCTAATTTCACATGCGCTGAAGGTATCTGTCTTTCCTATTTCTTACATCATGTGTGGAAGAATTGTTAGAGGATAAGAAAATATGAGGAAGATGACAAATTCAGGAGTTTTTGCAGTGGAATTCGAATTGAGATGGAATGGTGAGGAGGTCTTAGAAATCAAGACATTAAATGGGCTTGACACATACAGGATTCGTTTCACTGTTTGTGCTATAAATGTATGCAAATTCACCTGACAGACCACTTGACATATTGTTCAAGATATTGCTGGAGAAAGGCAATGTACCAAGAGAGTGGAAAAGGGGCAAAGTGGGTCCAGAGGAAGGCAACAAAGATGATACCGGAAATTAGAAAGCTGAGTTGCAGGGAAAAGTTAGAGGTGCCTTGAATTTTCCCTCCTTGGAAGAGAGAACAGCAAGGTGTGACCTAATCACAACCTTTAAGTTTCTGAATTATTTTGAAGATATGGTGAACAATTCTTTGAGAGATGTAGGGATAGAACAGCCAGAGACCAGATTAAGAAATTCATGACAAAACTTAATAGAAAGTATGTAAAGAAGTACTTTTATAGAACAAGAGTATTGGATGAATGGAATACCTCATGGAGAATATAGTAACTGCAGACACGATATAGAGGTTTAAAAAGTTGTACGATGGGAAAGATGGTTCCGAAGGCAGGGCCCCATGTGTATAAAACTCCCACACACAAACAATACATATATTATGTAAATACTGGTCTGCTCAGTCCAGTTAAACCAACTCACTGATCTAAACAGGCAACTTCCACAGAAGCACAGAGGTCTACACAGGAATCAGAGTAGACCTTATAGCAGCAGATATTCCCACTACATAAGGAGAACAAAACAATGATTGGTGTTTCCTGCTTGAAACACACTAAAGGTTATGGTCTGGAGCACATCTTAATCATCATGGAAAACGTATGATTTTTCCCTTGTATTTTTATATACATTTCCTGTTCGTATATCATTAACTTATTTGATTCTCTCATGTAATTATTTGGGGTCGGTAAATGATGAATCACAGTTAATTGTACTATGAACTTTTGACAATATTTCTCTTATTCTGTTTTTCTTTGTAAGTCAAAGCACTGCTGCTGAAGGAGGCATTGTTGGAATGTGTGAAACAGTGTAAAGTAGTGAGTACCAGACTAATGGGGATCAAAATGAAAATCAATTATGGGAGGTGGGTGATTGTTTGTTCTTATACACCTGGGGATGAGATGGCTATAGAAGGGAGGGAAGTGTTTTGGGAGGAGCTATGAGTGTGTCAGTAGTTTTAATGTAAGAGATCAAGTATAGTGAGGGATGGTTTGAATTCTAGAGTGAGTAATGTGACAGTTAAGAGTATAATTGGGGGTACCCAGTATTGTGAATAAGAATTATGAACAGCTTGTGGGGTTGTGTACTGAAAATGGACTGGTAACTAGGAATACCCAGTTTAAAAAGAGGGACGTGCATAGTAACACATGGGTGAGAAGGTAATATGTTAGGTGTGCAAAGGGTAGATTCTTGGATGTGAATGTGTTGTGAGGGGCAGATGGTGGAATGTCTGATCATTACCTGATGGAAGCAAGGGTGAAAATTTGTAGGCACGTCTGGAAGCGAGACGAGGTTAGTGACAATAAGTAAGCTTGGAAAAGAGATGTGAAGAAAGACTGGGTGTAGAATGGCAAATGGCGAGAGTAAATGAAGGATGAGGAGTGGGTGAGGAATGGGAGTCATTCAGGGAAGCAGTGCTGCAATGTGCAAGAGAAGAGTGTGACAAGTGAAAGGTGGGAGGTGGGATGGTGAGAAATGGTTAGTGGTGGAATGAAAAAGTAAAGTTGCTCGTGAAAGAAAATAAGGAGGTATATGGGCAGTCCTTACTGGGAAGGAGTACAAATGATAGGGAGATGTACATGAGAAAACAGCAAAAGATCAAGAGAAAGGCACAGAGATTGAAAAAGAGGGCATATGAGAGTTGGAGGAAGCAAGTACCAGTAAAGTAAACTTCACATAGAATAAGAGGATATATTGAAAAGAGGTTAATACTGTGAGAAAAACAAGAGAACAAATGGGTACAATGGTGCAAGAGCAAACAGTAAATGGTAAAAGGTAGTGACAAGGCAAGGAAAATGAAGTGAGTATTTTGAGGAGCTGATTAATGTGTTTGATGATGGAGTGGCAGATGTAGGGTGTTTGGGTGTGAAATGATAGAGCCATGGAAAGTAGTTTAATGAAGAAAGAAAAGGTGGCAAAAGCCTTGCATGAGAAGAAATAGGGCAAGGCCACCATAGTGAATGGTACTGCAGATGAATTTCTTAAGAAAAGAGTTGACTGTGTTTTTTACTGGTTGGTTAGGATTTACAATGTATGTACATGTCATGGTGAGGTGCCTGAGGATTGGCAGAATGCATGTATGGTGCCATTGTAAAAAGGCAAGGGGGAAGAGGATAAGCATTCAAACTTGCTTTTTTTTTTTTCTTCTTTTTTTTTTTTTAAGGCTGCAGTCACAGACAAAAGTCCACATTATGGCCGGGTCCTAATTGAAATATAGAGAGAATTAAGAAAGGGGGAAAAAAAAGACGGAAAGTATCTACGAATTTTTGAGAAAGTGAAAAACTGTCTCTTGAAATGAGCCAGGTCAAACTTATTGGGAAAGACATGAGAAGGTAGAGAGCTCCAAAGCTTCGACATGTAGGGAAAGAAGCAGTTATCAAAACAGCACACCCTTGAGTTGCCGATGGCCACACAATAATCATGTGACGCAGCA
>JAUUDW010270216.1:0-21642 GCA_032361385.1 Panulirus guttatus | reverse complement strand
ACCTCATAAAAGATAAACCTAGACACAGTTAATACTATCAGCAAAGTGTTTTAAAAAAGAAAGAAACAAAAAAAAAGAAGCCATCTTCACATCCTGCCTCAGATGAAGAACATCTAAGGATATAAGAGCAGGTGACAACAGGTTTAAAATCCCCATCTATCAAATATCTAGAATGAATATATATATCTTATCTTTCTCTCAAAAATACCTATAAAACTTCTAGCTGTACATTTAATTATGAGAAAAGTCCCTGTATAACTTAAAAGAGATTGGGAACAATTCACAGGGATATACAAACTCCTTGAATAGCACTCTAACCAAATGTGAATCTTGTGATTGTGAGCAAGAATTATTGCCCTCATGTTACTATATGAAAGTGAAGAATTAACATCTCCTGGAGCTCAATTACCTGCTTAAAGGAATCAGATAAAACTGATTACACTATGTTTTCCTACAAAGGAAAACGGGGAGCCAATGAAGGCTGCGACCTGGAAGCAATATAGTGAAAATAAGGGCTGAGGAAAAAAAAAAAGAATGAGTTGTTTGAGTAAAAAAAAAAGATGCCTGAGAGCAATGAGTATTGTAAACTGTGTACGCTGTATCTAGGAATTATTTATAAATCAATAAACAAGAAAATTTGGGCTGCAGCTGGATACAAAAGGGTTGAGGGATGAAGGGTAAGATTCTGCATATCAAAATGAAAGTCATTAAGATTTCAACAAAGACCTCAAAGAATCTCAAAACTCAGTTCAATGAGCTATAGGTCAGAAACTTAAAAGAAGCTACAGAAAGACATTACTCCTTTTCAAAACAAGATAAGAAAAGGTGAACTCCAGATAAGAGAAGATAAAAGTAAGCATCTTGCAGACCTCTTCAAAATCACTTATTTCTGGTTAGATGATTCTCTACATTCTACTGAGAACAAATAAAGTTTCAAAGAATCAATTAACTAGTTCAAAGGACAACAAAAATCAACTTAAAACTTTTAATTCAGAGCCACTAACTCATGGAAAGACACAAACCAGTTTCTCTTTCAGAAATAATAAATCAAGAAAAGGGCAAAGCAGAGAGATGGGCCACTTAAAATTTAACTTTAATCTCTAAATCTAATATCTACCAGAAAATGATTTTATAAGTCTGAATAAGGAATTACTTAGCATGAGAAGTACCTGAGTTCCACCATTAACGTAAATACCTTATGCCTGCTACAACCTAATCACATAAGTATACTATTCTGAGTCTGAAGATAAAGCAAGGAAAATACTTGAAAAACAAACATGTAAGGATCTGCCTAAAGATACAAGAGCCTTAAATCCATATTCTAAAGGTCAAGGACTTAGTATGACATGCCATACAACTAGAGGCTGCACAAGTGGTTATAAGGCTTTTCACTGGGATTGAATTAAAACTTAAGACATATATCTCGAGGCCCTGAGCTCTCAAATCACTGGAAATTGGATCACTATGTATTCTAAAATAGATCCCTATATACTTGAACTGCAGACAAAAAAAATGATGTGACTAAACTCCATAGAAAATTGAACAGAAAAAGATAAAATGTAACAAAAGCAGTGGTGCAGTAAAGCTAAACAAACATGGTGAATCTCTTTTGAAAAGGATCATCGAAACAAATGAAAATAATAGCAGCAGAAGCAGAATTTTCCTGAAATGCATTTCTACCCTACCAAAAGATACCAGTGTCTTATCACTGGATATCAAGAAAAAATGGAAGAGGTCACTACCTCAGGATGAACAGCCAAACTAAGAAAAATCAGACTGTTTGTAACCAGTAAAGCAAGGGACATACATAAATATCTACATTGTTGAAAAGCAATTAATACATGAACACACAAATACTATAAAAAAAATCATTCATTTCAAAACAGATAAATCAAGTTCAAGCCCATAAAATGCTGGTGATTTGCGAGATCAAAAACATTCAAAAATCAAAAAACGGTATGAAGTCACAAAATTCAGAAATGTATCTTCAGTCTGCAATATGATCAAAAAAATATATGTTTCGTATACTCTGGAATCTAAATAAAAGTTGCTACTCTGACTAACTTGTCCTGTAGAATCTAGTGACAAGATTGGATCTATCAAGAAGAGAGAAACTTCTCCACTATAATGAAAGCCTTACAAAATATGATGTAGATGACAGGTGGATTCAATACCACAGGTCAAAAATGCCAACAATACTAAAAAAAATTCTCAGTCATTAAGACAGTAAATTTCTATCATACTATCTTTCATCTCCTAAGGCTTACAGGGCCTTGACCACTTATGATGGTAAAAAATTGTGACAAAATAAAACTATTAAAGTAGTTTTATTCTTTTTTTGATACTTTTCTTATCTTGCCCTATCATAGATGAAAAGCTTATATAGCTTCACAGTTTAAATCCCTCCCCATATTTTGTTTATACATGTGTTGCATACAAACATAAACTCTTGATTTTTAGAGGAGTAACTAAATTTTTCCAGTAACAAACATAATGTGGCAACATTCCCTTACACCATAAGGCTTCAGAGCAATGAAAAGACATCCATGGTTTGAGTTCTTGAGTGCTGCAAATATAAACCTAACTTTAACCTTAAATGTCAAGTCATAAACGAATGACTGTCATAGCAGACCACAGGAGTGATCATATGAGCATTATTGTTCACATGCATTTTTTTGAAGTGATCACTGATATCATCGTTACATCTCAAGCGATGAGAATGGTTGACATACAACCCCTTATCATTCACAGTACCTCTGTCTTCCAGTGTAGCTGCAATGAAATCAGCACCCCATGAGAATAAGTAGACCATTGTTCCCTGTGAGAAGTGGTGATGAAGAACCAAAATCTGGTGAGTCAGATGTAGAAATGTGAACAAGAATATGAAGACATGCAGATTGTGAGTCTCAGTGAGGATGTAGTAGACAAGGATGTTAGCATTCATGTGAGAGGTGGAAGAGTACAGGCAGGAGCATAATATGGGTCATGTGCAAGGAAGCATGGCTGCAGAGATATGCAGGCTTTGTGAAGATAGATAGCAGAATTTTCTTCCCAAATGTGCTTAATACAGACAGACAAAAATGCTGAAGTTGCAGAAAAACTTTCATTTTTGAAGTTGTACTCTGAGGAAAGCCTAATGGAACACATAGTCAGTGAAACTAATAAATACTTGAGAGAGTAGTTGATAATTACGAGAATTCACCATACTCATAAACATAGAGGTAGCAAAATAAAACTGTGTGTGAACCGTTTATGTTTTTGCCATTAATTTTGCTCCTACTTCACTAAAAGAAAAAGAACTATGAGTACTGGAGTGATGACTTGGAAAATATATAACCAGAGATAGGTTTAAGATTATTCTGTTTTTGCTGCACTTCACAGATAATGGGAACTGTGATTAATCACCACGACTGTGGAAAATAAGGCTCAAAGAAAAGTATATTTTTCAGGCCATTTAAAAAACTTGTAAGAGATGAGTTGTTAGTGCTGTTCAAAGTGAAGACTATTTTTCAGAAAGTATATCCCACCTTAATAGCACAGATTTGGACTAAAGATATTTATGAGACAGGAATGGTGATGGGCTTGTGTGTGTTCACAGGCAGTGATGTAGACCTTCCCAAGAATGACCCATTTGGAAGGTCTGAGGCAGTAGTGAAAGTGCTCATGGAAAAGTACCTAAGCAAAGGCCACATTATGTACAGTACAATGATAACTGGTACACAATTCAAGGCTAATACCAATACCTGAAGGTCAATAATACTAACACTTGAGGGGCAGTGAGGCAGAGAGAAAAAATAAGCCTATGTTCAGCCAGAAAGCTTTTCATGCTGGGAGTGAGTTCTTCAGGTCTGGGGACATGCTTGCTCTGTGGTGGCATTACAAATGTGGCTGCCATACACACAACACTTTAAAAGGAACTAATGAAAGACAGTGGTTAAGTGGACCACACAGCTGGTAATAAGATAATGACACTGAATACTGTGATAGATATATATGGAATATGTGCCTAGTATATGTCACATATGCAAATTGGGACTAAAGGATGTGTGCAAAAATCAAGAAATAAAAAAAAGACTAACCTTACACTCAGATGATGAGAATCTTTTGAACACATACAATATGTACATGGTGAAAACTGGGATGATAAGAATACTTGATAGAGTTTGGGTGTGATGTATTGGAACAAAACTGGAAAAGTTTAGCAGACTACCTCCTGTGCATAAAGTCTGACAGAGTGTGGGTGGTCCAGATGGACTCACTGCCAAAGATTTTGCTATCAGGCACTTTTCTGTGCAGATACCACCAACTGGATGTTGAAAGTTGCTTAAAGGCACAGCAAGGTGTGGATGTTGACTGAAAGAGGGAGAAAAAGTGCAAGCTGGTGTCTACATGATGCAAGGAGTCTGGCGTTTCTTTTTGCATTCAATGAATGCTGGCTTCAGATACAACCACTCTGAAACAAAACAATGCCAAAGTGTACAGATGTGTCAATATTGTAAGTATGTGTAAACAGCAAAATCGTAAAATAGTGTAAACAATGATTATGATTTGAATTGTGAGGCTCACTGCTCTGCTGTATCTCATCCACCCAGGGCCACCAAGAGCCAAAATGGGCCCTGCGGAAGGATGGCATATAGCCCACCCTTTGCCACCCAGGAAAGGTGGCTTGGCTGCCAATGTGACAGTAAAGATAACAGATAATGATATTCTCTAGTGAATCATTTTCATGACTAACAGTTTCTGTTATATGATCAGTTACTTTATCAGTATCTCAAAATTTCATCTCCCCTTCATCCAGGCCATCCAGAGGCCCAGGCCCCAGAGATTTTGCCCTAATATCCCTGCCCTCTCAGTAGACCTGCCATGACCCTTCCACATTTTCCACCTGATGATCTATGCAGATACAGTACTTTAACACTATCTTAAGGTCATAAAAAGTATGCTAGCTTACTTTTTTGTACAGTTCACAACTTTACACACATTTCTTCCATATAATAATGGGGAACAGAAAATTTGAAAAGCTTGTTCTTTTGTCCAAACAATGGACATCTTTGTGCAAGTCATTTAAATTTAAGAGTTAAATAAAGGAAAACATGGTTTGAGTTGGGAAATTACTTTTAGGTTTGTCTTCCTGGAAATAAGTTTCTGCAACTTTAAATCCCTTAAACTCCATTGCTTCTGGATAAATTTACATTATACTTTTAAGTCATACAATCTGATATGAATCTATTTTTCTGTTATTTGTAGATTCTAATCGAAGGACTCTTTTTGGTGTTGATATGCCTGATTGTTTCATGGCACCTTAGATAAAAAATTATCCTGCAACTAAGGAGCAAGATATCAATATAACATGAATGAGAAGCTTGATCTGCAAAGCCCCCTTTCTTATTAAAGTGGACTATTTTTTTTCTTCTCTGCTTTCATCTGAACTGACTACAGACTGATACCAAGTCTACCGCAGATTAATAGAACACATAGTCTCAAGAAAAACTTAAAGTAAATCCAAACATTTCCCTGATGAGGTAGCAAAATCCCCATAAATGACTTCAGCTCAAAAAAGTTATTTTTTCATATATGCAGAAAATGCATAGAATTAAGGCCATCGTCATGGTCCATTTATTTAAAAATGTTAATGGGAAAAGTCATAACAAGAACAAACATAGAAAACAGAAAAGTGCTTTATCATTTCAAAAAGTAAAAGGGTCTATATAATGCAGAAATGACTACAGGAGCTTTAACTCATGAAATACTGTCAAAGCTGAAGGGTCTACATAATGCAGAAATGACTACAGGAGTTTTAACACATGAAATATTGTCAAAGCTGACCAGATGAGCTAAAAACCAACAAAAATGAAGTTGGTAATAAACCAAAACAAATCATTCAAAAGGGATATCAAACTTGCTCAACTTAAAATGCAAATATAAATCAGTTGCAACTTACCATGCAACTTACAAACAAAATCAGATAATCATTATCATCTATTAAAAAGTCTGAAGTATGCAGGGAATGCACAAATAATCCTTAGCTACTGAAATGAACTAGAACAAGATTTTCTGAGAGTAAAATTACTTGGAAAGAAGTCAAAGAATGACTATAGAGCTGCATGGGTGTAGCATAATTTACATAGGTAAAAACAATACGCAAAAAACAGACCAGTCTTCAGCATCTTGAAAGGGACTCTACTTAAATTGCAAACTTCATCTGTAAACTTGCTGAATGCTGTGATATTTGCATGCTACTTATTCATTTATAGAGTCAGTTAATGTAACAAGTATTACCAATATCGATATCTTCATCAAGAGTATCTTACTTCTTTCAAAGTTCCTATTTCAAAGTATATTTTTTTTCCATATTGTCCAAAAATCAAAGCCAACTGTTGTTACACAGTGTTCATAAAATTTATCCAAGATCTAACTCCACTGTGCATGAACAGTCTTTACTCTTATGGAATCTACTGATGAAACCTCAGACCTAAAGTTTCATGAGAGGCCTGTCTGTCTCATACATTGTCTGTCTCTCTCTCCCTTCTTTGCTCTCCACACAAACTACAATTATTCTTTTCTGCTATCTCTTCATCCCTCCTATATTCTGTATTTCTAAACCTTCTAAGCATATTTTGCACCTAAGCAACTTATTGATGTCTTCCTTGTCATGTGCCTTTGTACCAATTGCCCCAGGCCCCCAGCCAGAGTGGGCCCTCCTCTATACAAAAATATAATTAAAAAATTAAGTTTATTGAGCCAGGATTTTTGACTAAACTATGGCCAACTGTTCAATCAAAGCAGGATATTCCTCAGACATACTTAAAGTCAAGTGAAGGTTAAGCGACCTTATTTACATCCAAAAAAGAGAAAAGATTTGTTGAAACGGTGGTAACAGATGCCAAGTGTAGAAAGAAAGACCTTCTGTAGCTATTGTGGTGTTTCTGTGTATGTATAACTTGTCAATTCTAATTACAAGCAATAAACTGACTTTGACGTGTAAATTTGGTGACTTTCCATGTATTTCAATTTCTGAGCACGAGGGGCCCACCGAACCTGAAGTGTCCTGGGCCCCCCAAGGTCTAAACCTGGCCCTGGAGCCATGAAAAAAACATGAAAAATTCTCATATGTATTTCAAACCACAAAATATTGATTTGTAACATTAATCACTCTTATTCACACACTACCTATACAGTATCAAAACCCCAAAAGGCATTTATATCTATTTCATCAATGTCCATGAATATAGCACAAATATTTTCCTTAAAAAAAAAAAGTTGACAGACCTTCTTTCCTAAACAAACAAAAGGGTCCTGTTTTTCCATACACACAATCAGAGACCAACAAAACAGCTAACTACCACTGATGAGTAGAATTACTACCCCTAATTCTTGCATCAATTTTCATTCTTTCTTCTAAACAGAAGTATTAGTGTTTTTGACCATTTACTAGGCACAAGTCCATCCTGACAGACTGCAATATGCACTTTTCGTACCTACTTCACTGTTCTTTTGCCTGCACCTTCACGTCCACACACCTTTATCCATCTACTCTCCTTAATTCCTCCTTTATGCCAAGTACTTCAATCTAGCCATTCCACACTTCCAACCTCTAGGTCTATCATACCAATAACCTCATCTCATATTTCATCAATATCCATCCATTTCTTAATCTTCTGTACTTTCCTAAAACATCTTCTTCACAGGGATAATCGTTCTTCACTTGCTTACTATTCTCTAGAACACTTTTTACGTCTCTTTGACATCTGCAATTACCATGGCCCACCATACAGTGGTTTACTATCTTCTAGAATAGCTTTTATGTCTCTCTGACATCTGTAATTACCAAGACCCACCATATAGCAATAACTGATGATGTGATGTTTCATAAAGTGACATTCACGAATTATGGTATTATTCCTGACATAATCAAGCATTATTTTGCATGACTATGTTTAACAAAGGGAGTGGATGTGCCAATTGATGGAACCATGGGGACTAAGATGAGTGATGAGGTGGGGGAAGGCACTACAGTTCTGGATGCACTGAGGAGTGTATAGGAGGAAGTCATTATCTGTACATTAATGAATGGATGCAAGTCTTGGACTTTGAATGAACAAGACTGGTAGTGGGTGGACAATATGTGGTGTAAGATGAGTGTAGGAAGTAACAGCATAAGAAAGAGGTATTGCAGTATGTGCAGTGTGATTAAGAACACTAACCAGAGTGTGCTGAAATGGTTCGTACATATGGTGAAGTAAGACAGACATGTCAGAAGTGAAAGGAGAAAGCAGGAGTGGGAGCCAAAAAAGAAAGGATGGAGTGGAGGAGACCATGTGTTGCTGGTGCCACAGCATTCTGGAGGGTGAAAGGTGAGCATGGGACATAATGACCTGGATCAATAAAGTACACAGAGGGCAACATGCCACCAATGAGCTGAACCAAGGCACATGAAGCTAAGTCAATCATAGAATAGTCTGTGGGGTTTATCTGAGGATGGTAAGCTCTGGTTTCATTATATCAAACATGATAGCTGGAGAGTGAATGTGTAACAAGGCTAATGTTCATATGTTCCTGACACCAACCCCTGTAAGGGTGTAACAGCAGTAGTGGCAAAGCTGTTTCCTGTGGGGCAGGGTGGCGCCAGGAATGCATGAAGGCGAACAAGTATGAATAGGTACATGTGTATATATGTATATGTATGTGTATGTATATGTATGTACATATGTATATGGTGATATGTATATGCATATGTATGTATATGTATGTGTATGTGCATGTATGTATATATATGTGTATAAGAGTGGATGGGTCTTTCTTCGTCTGTTTCCTGGCACTACCTCGATGATGTGGGAAACAGCGATCAAGTATAACACATAAACAAATAATACATATATATTTAAGAAATAGAGAAAAACTCAGATTGTTACCTACTGAATATGGTATGCATAATAACAATACAGATAACATATTTGCCAGCGTACAAGGCTTAACTTTTTTCCTGAAAACTGTCTCCAATAGTTGCTCTGCATCTTATACGAAATAGGTTACCACCGTCTTCATCTGTCAGTGATGTTACCAGCAGAATGAGCCTTTGCTTTAAGTCTGAGCTGAGCTGAAATATCGTTTATCTATCATTTGCCACATGTACACCTTTCCTGTGGTGGAAATGGGGTATGTACACCCAGAAATTAAAGAGCAAATCAAATGAGTAAATCAAAGACATCAATACATGGTAAAGGGAGTTATGTACCAAATTGTTACATAAGTATTTTCAAGTCCTCACAAAAAGAAAACTGTGATGCTATTGCCCTACAGATGTGTTGGTCAAGCAGGCACAAGACACAACAGACCATCCTGCCTACTGCATTGCTACTGATCATAAATTGAAGTTTCAACAAGACACAATATAAACTTCAATTTTACCATCATTCAAATCCTATAAATCAATTGGGCAACAAAAAACTACATAAATGATAAAAGCTGACAGCTAAACACTTAATTGTTTGCATCCTTGATTTAACAAAAATTTAAAAGATAAATTTATGCAAAGACTTCTACCAAAAAGGTTACATTATCAAACATTTAACATCAATCTAGAAACTATCAAAGTCATAAACCCAGAAGCAAAGATATTTCATCTTTCATGAATTTAGCATATTAAAACTAAAAAAAATAATTCTTCAACAAAAATATCAATAACTAAAGAATTGATTAGTCCATTTTGTATAGGAACAGTCCATTAGATAAAAGAAAAAATTATTTTTGTTTCTGGTATTAAGCATTTTTCCTATTTCTACATAGAGTGCTGGACTTGTAAAGTCAAAGGAAAATTATGTAATGCCATATTACTGGTTCACATTGAATGAGTAAGTCATATGTGTGTCATTGTCACTACGACAGCCAAGTGAGTGGTATTAATGTTTACGACATGTGTGATCCACTGACCAACAGTCACAAGATTAACTCTCATGTCATCTTGTTACTACCATCATGTCATCTTGTCACTACCATAGTATGTCAACTCGAACAATATGTTCTCTCGCTACTCATTCGCTCATTATTTGTTTCAGCATTAAATATATACTGTTCACTCACTCATATAAATCAGTAGAAAATAGCCCTTATGAAGTTACATCAACATTAACATCACTGGCAAACAGAAAAGTATGTATAAGTCAATATTAAAACACAAAGGATTCGGGTCACATCTTCATGTGCTACATACAGTATTAATCAATGTTAAGTGATATTAATTCATTCAAAAGAATGTTAAAGCATCCAACACATAGAAAAGATTATCGTTTAAATGCTCTACAAAACATAATCATGAAAATGGAAGCACAGTCAATTTCACTGCCACTACCAGCTGGTATACTAGAGAATGAAAGTATGATACATAGGATTTTGGTCATATTTTCATATGCCACACATTATCTATTGTTAAAAGATATCAAATAATGCAAGAAAGTTAAAGATATCCAACACAGAGTATAGATTTTCTTTAATTCTATGCAAAGCACTATGAAAGATTAATGCTGTCAGAGCAGAATTTACTGCCTGGCCTAGTTAACAAAATACTGTACACATATCAATTATTGTTAACAAAGTAATGTTACATATCAAATATTGTTAACAATAATGATAACCATAAAAAGTTAAAGACATCCAACATACAGCACAAATAATTCATAAATGCTGTATTATACATTACAAAACAAAGGGCTGTGGGTTTGATTTTGATGGTCAGCTAATACATTTGTGAATACGAAAATACTGTAAAAAGGCTTTTGATCATATTTTCATATGTTACATATTATTTACTATTAATAGATATTAAAAAATGCAAGAAAGTTAAAAATATTCAACTTAGAGTACATCATTTCTGTGTAATGCTTTACAAAATGTCAGAGGAGACACACTATCCCATTACGTAGGGACTGGGATCCTGTGAAATCATATCCCACAGTCATAAGACCAAGTTCACATCCAGCACAAAAGATGAAAGGCACTGCTTGAGATGAAATCCCACCTTCTCAAGAGATCTGTCATATATGAGCAGTTTCTAAAACCAATATACTGAATGAAAGCAAAATGAATTTTTGGAGCATAACCAATCCAATATTTTCCAAAGATATATTTTTCAGCAATCCCCTCTAGAACCTTCAGTGATTCTTATATTCGATATGCACTATGTATAATACTGTAAAGTCAACATAACTGCACTGCCTCTTGTACAAAAAACATAAAGAGATGCTCTTGTGCTAAGTGGATTAATGGATGCCATTCACTTTTACTTCAAATTAGAATTAGTTACATTGACTACCATTCATATCTATCAATCCTTATTGCTTATCTGTTCATCACAATATTAGTTTTGCTGATATCAAATAACTTTATGTATGGTTATAAGTACCACATGGGAGAATGAAATTTTAAGTCTCATTACAAATCACATTATAAAACCTTTAAGCTGAATGTAAACATACATATTCCAAGGTAATGAGGAATTATCAGAGGATGCACTATATCATCTAAGTTTTAGTGGATGAACTGTGCAAATGCATTAAAGTAGCTAATTCAACAGCACTGTAACTGTTATACCCTGGAGAAGTTACTGAAGATAAGAAATATACCAATGATGGCACTTAATAACAAAAAATAAAAACTACTATTCAAAATTACATGTAAGACCTATTTAACTGTAAGTGATAAGCCAGAAGGTAACCTTCACTAAACTTTTTAAATTGCAGGGAAGCAAACATAAATGAGAAAGTAATCTAAAATACTCAAAACACTTAGCATGATCCATGGCTGGGTATTACACCAATGTCAGTAAAATGAGGCAGATTTCAACTTCTGCCTGAATAACGCTTTACATAACAGTGACCAAAACTAATGGTTGTGAACAGATGAAGAATTCTGTGTCTGGAAAACAACTTCCCCTTGATTGCCAGGACATGAATTTACATGCCAATACTGTTACATGATATGTAAAAGTAAGTGCTAGTGTCAGTACCTTAGCCATAAAAATTGCAAGAGAAGTATTTTAAGATTAAGCACACACATGAAGTACTGTTACAAACACATGAAATAACTTGCTAAGCCAGTATTATGATATCAAGCAACTCAAGTGTCAATCTTTGAGTGGCTGGATCAACTAACAGAATACAATAATTAGTATGATAACAAGAGATATGAACAATTATGGATATTACAGATATCTGACAAGGTATAACAATCAACATGACAACAAAGTGATAAGAGTGAATAGCAGATATCTGACAAGGTATAATACCTAAAAAGAGAGTGAGTGATATGAGCAATGGTAATATTCAAAGAAAGCAAATGAAACTGAAACATCAGTGGAAGACTGTCAAGTTATCAGGTAGCAGTCAAAATTAATCAGTCTTAAGCAAAATATTTTCTAAAAATACTCTAACTAGTGTTTATGTATGTTTGGACTGTAATAGAGATAAAATGTAACTTTTCAAAAGGAGCAATCATTGCCAAGCTACATCTAAACACAAACATACATGACGAACCCAAAACGTACATAAAAACTACCCTTACTACAGTAAATAATTCACAACAACATATGGCACTCTAAGTCAGCATAGGGTTAGTCGCTAGGTTAGAATTCATGACCTACAACCTAAAAAGATTATACATACCCATACAATCTTAATAATGATATCCTGACAGATTCAGGCTGTAGAATAATCATTCCATAATGGATCTGAAATACTGGTACATAACAGCACAGGATTAAAAACATAATGTTCTTGCTGGTTAGAACACTTCCAAAAGAAAGGGAAAAGAATTAAGCTTAATCCGAAAACTGCTGACTAAAAAATTCATGACAGCTAATACATTACAAAAAAAAAAAAATGTAAAAAATCAAAATATCCATATTTTTGTAACTTATACACACACAAAAAAGGTGCTTCACACAAAATCTGATAGGAAATAATAAATCTTATATATAAAAAAAATCCAAAAATTACAAAAGAAGGCAAGAATGAACATAACAATGAAAGATACCAAGTTCCACGTTAACAATATCAGATAGATGCTATAAATAAAGATGTGTATAATCATTAAACATTTCAAATTTCTCGTTTATCAATGATTAGTGCTTTTATCTGTTATAAGCTTTCAACTGCAGCTGATGATATATGAAAACTGTAGGGGAATTCAATGCAGGCAAAGAAGGAATCTCTCATCTACACATAAGTCCCAAAATTTTGTTGATCATTAAAAGTTTACCATAATAAAGTGAGCTTACTCTCTGCTGACTGTAATAACTATCCCAGGTAAGATATGGATCTCTAGAGCTGGACAGCATAAGATGATGCTAACTAATGCTCAATCACCTGTACCCACAAGTGATTCTGGCACATTTACTTATTGCTAAAAGTCAAAACAAGCACATCAAGGAATAAAACAAAAGCTTTAAGCTCAAGCTTTTAGTAACTATTCATAACTAATGCAATAAATTCATATTTCATGTAAGCAAAGCACTCCTACAGCAACAATGTGGTAAATAACCAGATGATGATGATTGCACCTGAACTACCAGTATTCAAACGTGATGTGGTTCTACTAAAAACAACAATAGCGAGTACAAGTCAGACAGGTATAATATGTGGCACTTAATCTTTCTGTTTAATCTTTAGGTAACATGCACACAGTATGGTTAAATAACCAAGTCATCATATGATGTACATAATTCAACATCATCATCTTACATAAAGCTCTCATTAAATAAAGCTTCTTTTACTGAACTGAGGATAGGTAATGGTTTTAATTATGAGAGATCAGTAACTTGTTTAATCTACAAAAATACTTCTTTTCTAATAATAAGCATTTCATAATTTCATGCTTTATACAGTCCCACCCAATGTACATGGGAATGGAATCACAATGAAAGGAATTCTCTCTTCTCAATATTCATTATTGATTGAGGAGATCCTATTAACCTTTTTCATCATTCTAACTACAGTGTAGGAATGCCTCTGTTCTTTAGAAAACACAATACAGTAAAAGAAAACAAAGTATCAATCATGATGTCTTTTGGATTGATGTACACAAATGGACGGTCATGGAGGTCACTTAAGTTGCGAGATCGGTTTATTATTTAGTTTATGTGTTCCTTCATAATACAAAATAAGAGTCTTTTAAAATGCTGAAGATACCAAGTGACCTTTTCAACAAAGCAGTTTGAAGTTACAATAGAGCGAAATGGAAAATTAGAAAATTTCACTGTCATCTTTGTGATCTAATAGAAAATCCTAAAACAGTTGAAAGATTATTTTGACTACTGTAAAAAGTGACACCAACTCTAAAGAAAAATGTAAAACAAAGGTTTATCAATGTTCCCAACTATAGAAGCTCTGAACACAAGATATGATGGTAAACTGATTCTGCAGCCGGCTAGTTACAAATGACATTACATTATTCTATAAAACAAATACATGGCTGGTCCCTCTCATATCAAGCCCCTTAACTACCTAGCCAGTCTCAATAGTAAGGTGCTACCCTGACATAAATATAAGATTGGTATAAAAAATGTTAGTTTCTAGCTTTTGGCTATCCTCAACAGGAAATGGAAATATTAATATCCCTTGCAAATCGGAAAAGTCACCTTTAACAGGAACTCAGTAAGCAGTAAAGTATCCTACAATCTAATCAGTGAAGGATTAAGAAACCACAAAACAACTGATATATATGAAAAAAGTGTACACGCAATAACGATACTAAAGGATATAGAGGGATGATGTCCATGATCAAAATCTGTCTAGACATGATAAATATGGATAGGAGTACACTCTTGGAGCCAACAAGTCACAATATTTTCACTATCAAAAATAATCTGTGATACCACTAATCTTGCCCTGATCTACCATAATTCTCGATTTACATGTAAAACTTTAAATTCCCAGAGATACTACAAATGCTAAGTCAAAATTTCATGGGAGACATTCATGAAAAACCTGCAAACTGGTGTAACTGACACCTTAAGGCAGTATTTCTTGGACATATATGCCAGATGACCCTTTGTCTGAGTCTCTGTTTACCGTGACCCCCTGTCATCTCTGTAGATGTGAACAGACCGGGGCATGGGGATTTACTTTTGTTAACAAATAACTCCAACACAGGAAAATTAAAGTTGTGCAATACATATTTCCTTTAAGCACACATACTCATTAGAGGTTTAGTCTCACCCCAGAGACAAAATATTCTGTTAGTTCGGAGCAGACAACTCGAGAACCCTAAGAGCCCCCTTGCACCGCCATGGGGTCACAACCCACCATTTGAAAAACACTGCTTTATGTTAACTAAACTGATGGACAGGTTTAACCAAAAATCATAACTCTAACTGATTCTCGCACATGCACTCCTGACATATGACTAATGATACAAACATAAAAATTTGACACACATTTAATCCTGACAGACTAAGATGTTTTCAGTAATATTTCATAACTTCTCTACAATGCTCAAAATGCAGACCATTACCAACTGCCCAATAAATCATCAACACCGGTGATAAGAACTACGAATTTCATGTCAAAAATTTTAGAAAATCAGAGCTCATTAACTATACGTATGCAAAGGGAAACTTGGTCTTTCCTGGAAATGGCCTAACATGTTGGTAAACAAAGATGCTATCTATGAGAGACATCATAACATCTCTACTATTCCCTTTATGTCTAATTAACAAAATAGAAAACCTTCATGACTCTTGGAAGGCATAGTATGTAAGAAAATACTTAAATGTATAATAATGACAACCTCTGAGAACTAAGATTAAGTTTGGCATGCAGACACTGATTTCCATGTTCTGATGGAAAGAGCCTGAAGACTAAAAGCTGAATGGTACTGACCAGTCAAGACAGCTGGACCCAAAAAGACAAAGATTAACTATCCCAACAAGGTATCACCTCCTTCCATTCATCCACCACCATCATACAGTAAAAATACTTCTTTGTCTTTTTTTAACAAGTTTCTTGCTTATTTTCATATTATATCCTCTGGCTGCTTTATCCCTACATCCCTTGACGAACCGTTCACTGTCCACATCATCAATCTGTTATAAAAATTTAAATACTGAAGTCATGTCACCCCTCACTCTTTTTTATCCCAAGTTGGGCAAATCTAAAGCCTCGAGCACTTCCCTTTAACTTGGTTCTCTTAATTCTGGTGCCATCTTCTCTATTAGCTCTGTGAGCTTCTTTGGATGCGATGAACAAACTTGAGAAGCATATTTCTAGTTATGGTCTTATGTAGGATATGAACAGCCTGCTAAATATCTCCTTACCCATATACTTGAAAACTATTTTGATATTTCCCAGAACAAAGTGTGTCTCCTTTACCTTTCTTCTAATGAGGGACTCTGGCAACAGATTAGAAACAATGTTGGCTCCCAAGTACTTCTCACAAACAAAATCATGAAGCTTATTTCCTACTAGTTAATAATCATACTGAGGCCTTCTTTCACCCTGGCTCATCCTCATTACTTTATAATTGCTTGGGCTGAAATTCATCAAACATGTATCAGGCCAACTTTGAGTCTGTTTAAGTCCCCCTGGAAGCTGGTGCAATTGTACTTAATTTTCACTTCTCTCATGACTTTTGCATCATCTGTAAACATCTTCAGATAGGAGTCCATTTCTTTAGGCAAGTCCTTCAAATTGATCAAGAAAAGTAATGCACCCAAAACAGGTCCCATTTGTAGAAGGCTCTTCTGATGTGTCCTTTGTTCTCTTCCTTGCGTAACAGATTGCCTATTTGTAAATACGTATTTGTACTGCATGGGAAGGGAGTTTTACACTTGTACTGCATGGGAAGGGAGTTTTACACTTGTGGGGCCTCATCTCATGAGCATTCCCTGCTATCATAAATCTTCTTAAATTCATGTATGCTGTCTGTCCTCAGTCATTCTGTTCCATTAATCAACCATTCTGATACAATAAAAGTACATCTTTACATCTTTTCTAACAAGTTTCTTGATTAATTTCAAGTTACATCCACTGATTACTCTATCCCTACCTCTCTCAAAGAACTGTTCACTGTCCACATTATCAACTGAAAACACAAACAAAGAATTGGTCACTGGAGCACCCTGAAGGCCTTAGTAACCTTTAGTGTCCATGGTGAGGAGTCATGTGTCCTCAGGGCCTGGTGTATCTGCAACATCCCCATGACACTCTGTGTGGCCCTGCATTCTCCCACCACCCAAATATGCATTTGCACACCCTCAAAAGTAAGGAGTGATGGACAAGTTTATCAGTTGAAGAAAATCTCTAATTCTTAGGTATCTGAAGAGGAAAGTGAAACAAATTGGGAGGGTGCATTTGTGAGGACAACAGATGAGTCCTGTAAAGGACCTACAAAGTCAAATGAGTTCTAATGATTCTACCAGGCCAGAAGGCAGTGTTTATGGTTCCAAAGTGCATCCATTCAATAACCATTATTGTGGGATCTTCAGGTTTTGACATTTTTTGTGCTTGCTCTTCATAATTAAGAAAAAATGTATATAGTTGTTTTTCTGCACAATGGGGTAAAAAAAAGGGGGAGACATACATTCAGGTTCATACATTTTGAATTTTTAACATACAATGTCAAGGAACCATCAAGAACAAATGAACAATGGCACCACTCATATATCTTCTCCTCAGCCATTATGTAAAATGTTTTGATTGACAGTCAGATCATGGATATACACAAGTGGGGCCACTATATATTTGTGCTAGGTGCTACCTCACTAAGGCAGTAGGAGCAATGAAATTCTTAAACAAAAAAAAAATATATAAGCAGAAACACTTACAGTGAAATAACAAATGCCAAACAATTACAAAAGCTTGACATAAGCTGAAAATCTGAAAGTAATGATCTTGGTCTAGTCAGTATAAAAGACAGGTAGAAAGCTTTAATTACTCCACATAGCAGGTAAACATACATGTACAAGGAGACTTTGCTTCTGCACTTCTGCAAACTTTCCACATCTAGTACCTTGCACTATTCTAATCATAATCTTCCCATCAGATGGACCTGGTTGGCCACATACATACACATACAATAATATAGTTGAATCAGCCACAAGAGAAAAGGTGCATAATTTCTAAACTCAAACAAGAATTCTGTTACATATTCACAATAATTTGGTGAATTCCCTTGATAAGTTACCAAAGAGTGCAAATTATCTGATATGTGATTCTCTCTGAAATATGAAGTAAAAAAAGCATATCATACAAATTAATCTATATACTCACTCATGATGAGAGCAAGGTTTTCTTGAAGTGTAGAAGACAATGGCAGAGCACTGGACATGAAGGCAGATGAAATGATACAATCTGTGTTTTGCATCTACACCTTAATCACCAAGTAACATTTAAAATTCACACAAAATCCAGTAATATATTCTAAGCCAAAAATTCACTGCACATCAAGGATTTCTATTCCTTCACATTTTCATAGCCCTGTAACAAGAAAGATACGCCATTCTTCTTTCATCTCTTGCTTCTTTCCCCTTCTCTTTTTTCATGAATAACAAATAGTAGCGGTGCATTTATTTCTGTGCTTGGCAGGCATAGACTTTGATCCACTATGCTCAACAGATGCTTTTTCATACTCTATCTAGCCCTTCACCTTAATTCTGTGTGGGTCCTGGGTCACTAATTCTGATCTATATGAAAAACTATGTACAACATATTCACTTCACTGAAAGACAGGAGAGATATACACTTGTAAATCTTTTCATTTCTAGAATGCATTAATTTTTAATTCAAGCACAAGACATACCCCATCTTCTGTACATCATCAAATAATATCCTTGGGAAATCAGAGTTTTTACAATCACAAATGGATGCACTCCAAAATAGGAAAAATAACAAATAAGTAACCAACCGATGCAAACTGAATGGTTGTGAATAGTGAACAGACAAAGGCCCAAACATACGGCCAAGTCTTTCACAAGTTAAAGCTGAAAATCTACAGGCATGATTTAAACATTAATTTTCTTATCTTACAGTGTGTGTGTGTGTGTGTGTGTGTGTGTGTCTGTGTGTGTCTGTGTGTGTCTGTGTCTGCTGTCTGTGTGTCTGTGTGTGTGTGTCTGTGTGTGCTTTATATGAAGGTTATTTCACTTACCAAATGTCAGGCCACTAAAAACAAACATTCATTTCTCCTATTTTGGTGTACTTTCAGTTGAGATTTACAGTGATGATGAACTGCTGGAAGAGGTTTGAGAGTGGAAGTACAGTATCTGAAACTGCTACAATACAAACATGGTAAAACTGAAGGAAAAATAGAAAGCCATCCTGGGAATAAAATGTGACTGGGTCTATAGGAAGTGCCATGAATGGGGAAAAATGTGACCAAAAGTGTAATAAATCGTACTGAGGTACAACAATGTTTTGGTAACCCTGTCCTAAGGATGCAAAGTGTGCACATGGAATGGAACAGATAGTTCTCAGCGTATGGCTGTTGAAAAGAATACAGGAGATCTGGGATATCAACAAAAGGAAAAGACAATGGATGTGAAGTCACACACAAAGTTAAGAGAATTACCTTGAAGTGATTTGGTCATTTGAAGAGGATTCATTATAAGAGGTTGGCTAAAAAAAAATAATAGTGACAGTGAAGGAAACATGAGTGGGGGGAACCAAAACATCATCCAGTGAGGGGAATATGAAGGAATATATTGGGGAAGGGACCAATGAAAGTATCAAGGGGATGGATCACACTAAGATGTTTGAATAGGGTTGCCCAGTAACATTTCTCTTGTGGTCATACCTCTTGTGGAGAGAGGATTTCACATAGCAAATGAGGTTCTGGAGAGAGAAAATACAATATCTGTTACCTGTATTACCAATAATCTAAATCTGTACAATACTTAATACTTCCTGCTACAGAGCAAGTTGGTTCATGCATCAATTTTTTTTCAGCTACCAGCATGAGGGAGTGCTCAGGTAGTAAAGTACTTGCTTACCCAAAGGCCCCTGCAAATATAAGGCAAATTCCTTCACACAAACCTGTCTTACTGATGTTGTCTCCACTGCCAGTGAGATGGAGGGATCAGGTAGTAGAGAATTAGCCCTTTTAAAAATCTGGTTAATTCAACGTACATCCTTAACCATAACTAACTTGGAAGAAACCTTAAAAGTAACAGGTTGTAGACAACAACGACCCATGGAAGTTGTGTTAAAGAGGTGTCCAGAATCACCTCATATCCTGTATGTTATGACTGGTGGCCTCACTTTTGTGTCATTAAAACTATGCTACTAGACTAGTCTTACCATCTTGTCCCTTCATGCACCACAATGCAACAATCCTATTCATTTCTTACTTCTTTTCTTCACTTTCATTCACTCCCCCTTTCTTGAGGTCTTGGGAAGAGAGAGAGAGAGGGATTTTCAGCCGACCCGAGTGGCAGTGCTCTCTTGATTCCCCTGATGAACGAGTTGCATGTTTTGGCTTAATTTCTCGTGGCGTTTATGTTGACTGTGGTTGGTGAGTTGTGGCAGGGAGAGAGAGAGAGAGAATGGACGGTTTTGTATGACTGGCGAGGACGGTTTTATATGACTGGCGAGGACGGTTTTATATGACTGGCGAGGACGGTGTTATATGTGACTGGCGAGGACGGTGTTGTGTGTGACTGGCGAGGACGGTGTTGTGTGACTGGCGAAGACGGTGTTATATGACTGGCGAGGATGGTGTTATATGACTGACGAGGACGGTGTTATGTGTGACTGGCGAGGACGGTGTTATATGACTGGCGAGGACGGTGTTATATGTGACTGTCGAGGACCGTGTTATATGACTGGCGAGGACGGTATTGTGAGACTGGCGAGGACGGTATTGTCTACAGAGGTCGTCACGTCTCGCTCGAGGACAGACACAGAGTTGGGGCTCAAGGGTCTCGTCCCGCCGTGCTCAAGAGATCATATAACCCTTATACAATTGCTTCCTCCTCCTCCACCACCACTACCACCACTCACCACCACTACGGTTGCCACAGAACCACGCCCACACCACACCCACACCACATCCGCCACCACAACGGCAGAGCTGGTACGTACCACCTTCAAACCACCGCCACAGTGGCTACATGGCCTCCTAAATCACTACAAGAGTGCCTCCCACACCACTACGACAAGTGGATCATTGGGGTGCCATCCACCACTACTTCTACACACACACACACACACACACACACACACACACAATACTACAAATACAGCTACGGTGTTCCGTCCTCAGCGATACAAATCCACCTACAACAAGACTACTGCAGACATCGAAGTCTCGTCACTTCTACAGTCCCATCTAACTACACTCCTGCAAGCCAAACCTCAAATACTACGACAGTATCTACTCTTCCCATAGCAACAGGGTCAGGATTTCTGCCGCTACGAATACTCCTCTACGACTAGACCTTGCAGGGCTCGCCGCTCTACCGCACGAGGGGTACAAAAGGCACTAAAAAAAACTACAAGAGTACAATCGATTAAAACCCTCGCTACTGTAGCCGCAACGACTGCAACAAATGCACTAGGTTCGAGTACACTGCCACCTGCCTGAATTATTAAGGTCTCTCTCTCTCTCTCTCTCTCTCTCTCTCTCTCTCTCTCTCTCTCTCACACATACACCTGC
>JAUUDW010270105.1:0-13805 GCA_032361385.1 Panulirus guttatus | reverse complement strand
CATAAACTGAAATATCTTCATCAATATCTTCTGCTTCCTCAATGTCATCATCTTCTTCTTCTATTTCATCCTCCTCTTCTTCCCCATCATCATGACCTTCCTTCTCACTCATTGATGAAAAATCATCTTCATACTGCTTCTCTTCACCTGATAATTAAAAAAAAAAAAATATTGAATTAATTTTGTGTAAAGACCTATTTCTGCAGTTCAGAAAAAAAAAGAACACCACAGACCAAGCAGTTCTCTCCAGTCAAATCAACTTAATTCTAACATGTCAAGTCACAACATCCTAACATAGTATCTGTTATTACTAACAACTGTCCACTGCATATCAGTAATGACTTCTAAAAGATTAAACTATTATTAGGCTGTCATTCCTTCACCATAGTCTCACGCAGCTTGTAACCTACAATGTTATAGGACCACCAATAACAGGTTTCATAGTTACTGGGTGGAAAGCACATGCACATTTTAAGTTTCTAGCTGCCACAACATTATTAAATAATTAGTAACTTAAAACTTTCAGAAAAAATTACAGTAAAACTTGTAGAAGTGATTACAGAGACCTGAATTTTCAACAAAGTATGCAGAAACTTAAAAGAAACAGGTAGAATCAATGTATAATGTAAGGAAGAACTTGTATCAAGTGGCCAAGAAAGATAATCCTAATTCAGGACTATCACCTTTTATACATGATTGCCGTTTCCAGCGTCAGCAAGGTAGCGCTAGGAAACAGACGAAGAAATTAATTTTCTGTGCATCACGCAGGGATGTGAATCCTTGAAGGGTGAATGCACACATAAGCTGCATACTACCCTTTCTCTCACCTGCATGCCACACACTTCTTTCATACATACTTGCCTTTCTATCCTGGTAACCCCCTCTTCTAAGAATGGTGACCCCCTAGCACAAGCCAGCTATATCCACTCAAAAGGACCACAGGTCATAAAGTGTACTGATACTCTGTGTATGTCTATACAGGAAAAATGAGGGCTATTGGGCTGTAAATGTTCAGTGTCTTCATGATGGTAGCTGCATTGTGGGCAAGAAGGGTCATGACATACAACGAATCAATATTTGTGGAAGTGTACAGTGTAATTTTTACATATCTGGGGAATATGATTTCAGGTGTAAGTAGGATTGATTAAGTTGTATTCATGACTGGGTTGAGAGGGTGAATGCATTTTGTTTATTTGGTCACATCAGCTTGTATATGTTATGTCAGTGTTGTATTTGTTGGGGGTGGAGGAATCTTTGTGAAGCAGGTGTGAGCTTTTTGTTTATATTTGGGAGTTGGTGGTTTGTTATGGAGTGGTTTGGATGGGAAAAGTCTAGTGTTGTTGCAAAGAACAGAGCATCCTAAGCTGTGATTATACTAGGGGGATTTCTGTTTAACTGTGTGGTTGTAGAGTGTTCGTAGTTGCTAGGCAGCTAGTGATTGTTTTGAGTGCCCTGTTTTGTGTTGTATGAAACTTTGCTACACTTGCTTTTGATAGGATGGTTGACTAAGGATGTGAGACATGGTTTTTTAAAGAAGCCAAAATATATAATTTCATATGTAGTTTTATCTTCTTTTATATTCTTTTTTCATGCTTATATATGCTGAATAACCATTAGGTTCAAGAACTTTACAAATAGTGTAGCCACAAAATCAATCAATCTCTCACCCTCTTGAATATTAATGCCCTGGCAATGCAAGGCCTCTGTCGCCCCATTCTTCAATCTCAGTCTTCCCCTCCCTCTTATTCCCTTCACTTCTGCCATATAGACCTTTGTCAGTCTTTGCTCTCTTATCCTCTCCACATTTTTTTTTCATACATATTTGCCATTTCCTGCATTAGCAAGATAGCGTTAAGAACAGAGGATTGAGCCTCAAAGGAAAAATCCTCACTTGGCCCCCTTCTCTGTTCCTTCTTTTGGAAAAGTGAAAACAGGAGGGGAGGATTTCCAGCCCCCCGCTCCCACCCCTTTTAGTTGCCTTTTATGATGTGCAGGGAACACGTGGGAAGCATTCTTTCTCCCCTTTCCCCAATGGTCTGACAATATATATAGGTAGTAGTTAGTAGGCAGCCACCAACCTGGGAGGCATGTTACTGGTACTACCCACCTAGGTATCAGGAGGATTAACAATGCCCACATAGAGGCAGTACTTCAGTGGTTGTCAAGCTGCACTCCTATGATCCTGGTAGCTGCCTTTCCTTTCTGCCTCACCCCCATATGGACTGCTGGCATCCTGTCCTTAAACATACAATCTCTCTTTGTCGCACATAACACTTGACAATACTTCACTCAAACTAATTTTTTATCAATCAAGATTTTTCTGTGGTGAGCGCTATGTGCTAACCCTGCCATCTTGAAATATGGTAGGGGCAATAGACAGAAGTAGTAGGTAGGAACATTACACTGGAGTTTTTGGTAAATGTAGTAGGTAGGAACATTTAGGTGTGAGCATTTGACAAAAGTAGTAGGTTCGAACATTAAGTTGCATTAGTCGGTAGGAACATTAGGTAGAAGCCTAAGGAAACACTGCACTTGAGACACCCTCTGTCACTGGCCTGTTAAGTGTGATGCACTGAAAGGCTAAGAAACAGGATGGGAGTTCACTAGTTATGGAGACTCTTTTGCCATGGCCACCTCCTTGAGGGAGTTCCAGAGGGGAATGGGCATCAGATATATAGACAGATAGATACATTGCCCGACAAAGACCTGAATGTAATTTTCATGTACTGCATCACCAATTGTCAGTGCTGGTGAGAAATCAAGATATACCACTCATGTTCATGAATCTATTAATTCTATCAGACAAAAAACAGAAAGATAAATCTTCATGCTTACTACTTAATCAATAAATAATTAACTGCTACAATAATGATTTAAAAATTAGCATTACCAGTGACTGAGTTGTTAGAAACTTGATTATTCTCTTCGATGGGCATCATAGCAGGATTTTTCGGTGCTGCTGTATTTCTGTGAATTAGTAAGAACTATCAGCCTCACTATATGTGTATTGATATGGATCAACAAAAATGACTCATGAGTATAATATGACCCTGATGAATCTACAGATAAAAACAGAAAATTCAATAATTCAGACATTATAGCTGTCTCAGGCTATCATTTAACAAATCAGACTGGAGCTGGAGTTGTGAGATAGTACTGTAAGCTCATCCATGTTTTCTTGTTATATAAAATATGAACTGCTTTGAGAGAAGCTGCTGCAAGTACTAAGCTAAGAAAGCCATGTGATGATTCCTGTTTTCTGTCTATGTGTATCACAAACAAGAAATTAATAGTTAAAACATTATTTGGTTTAGTAATTTTTGTCGTCTAAATAATAGAATATAACTATTACTGATGAGTTTTACTAAATAAAATCAAAGAAATGATTCTCTACTGGTATGAATACTAAATTTACATTTAAAGTTGATTATGAGCAGTGCTTGAATAATATCCATTATTTCTATCATCAAATTTATTGCAAATATTAGTATATTATTTTCAAAGAAAACAAAGATGTCTTTCAGAGGAAACATGCATTTGATTTGATGAAATTTATGAATTCAAAGAACTGCCTGAGGAAAACAAAAAGTATACATCAACATCACATGAACAATATCATATTTCTAAATGTTATTATATTCACCTTACCTTTTGTACACCTTCTGTTAGGTTTAGATATTTTTCTGCCCTACATGTCAGCCTGCAATCAAACATTACAGTTGTTTCTTTGTTCTGTTAAGGTCTTTGACATCATTACCCATAGGATTACACATCCTTCTTGGTCTGGCATTCTTTGTAGGTACCTGCCCAAGCCCTGTTTAGATTTTTCCTTGGAATATGCAATAATGTTCCAAATAGATGTATGCAATATATTAAGCAGTTTTGGGCCTCCTATATTTACATGTTTCCCTAGGTTAGGTCAGGTTAGGTTATGTTAGGCTATGGTATAAACCTAACGCAATCTACCCTAGTCTAGAAAGTTAGAGGGAATCTTTACGTGATAAAAAAAAAATAATAATAATAATAATAATAATAAAGTAGTAGTAAAAAAATCTGCATTCTAAAGGGTGTTTTCATTACAAAGTTGGAGGGAATTTTCAGATGATCTAAAATATGTTTTAAAAAAGGCTTTCTGCATTCTAAAGAGTGTTTGTATTACATTCTTTTTTTTTATACGAAAAACTATGTAAATAATGCTCAGACTAGGTGTCTATGGGAAAACTGGTCTCATGATTGTTTTAGGAATTTCAGAATATGGAAACCAGCTTTTCAGGAAAGCAATACTGTATTCCACAAATCAAAGGATAGGTGTACTACATTCTATCCACAAGTAAGATTTTATTACCTATGCCACATTTGACACACACTGAGAAACTACAAATGTGATGATGTATGCACTTGAATCACTTCATTTCATGAGAAAAGTTATTACTGATGATAAAGACAATTGATCTCAAAAGCTAAAATATGAGTATAGGAAGGCTGCATCATATCAATACGGTTGTTTAATATCATCAATGAGGGTGAAATGAAATGTTATGGTCAGAAATATGGGTGAAGTATTACTCAAGAGATGTGAAAGGGAAAGGAAATTTAGTAATTATATACTGTACAGATAATGCTGACAAGAGGATAAAGTAACAAGTGTAGCATAATACCTACCCTGAAATAGAGCCATTCCCTGCAGAAGCCATCTGTCTGTCTTGGTGTTTCTCTAATCCTTTGAAAGACTGCCAGTCAGTATTTTTTCCTTCTCTTACTCTCTGTTCTTCCTCTGTCAGAAAATGTATATCATGTTTAGTCAATCCACCTGAATTTTCTCCACTCTTGGTAGACAACACAGAGATATTCATGCCCTCCTTATTTACTGTAAGATTTGAAAGAACAGATTCTGGCTGAATCTTATATAACTCACTGCTGTCTGATGGATGTGAAAAAGATGGTACACCATTGAGAAAATGTGTCTGAGAATGATGCCCTTTGTTGTCAGTAATGTTCTGAAAACATCACAAAAATGGTACTAAAAGAGATTTTCCCATAGATAATATATGGCACAAAGTATATATTTCACAACAAATCATTGCTCCAAATTCACTATATAGTATATAAAAACATATGTAAGGAAATCAAATAATACATTTATTTTCACTTCAAAAAAAATATAAATCCTCACCTCTAAATGAGATGTGGATGATGATTGCCTTTCCCTGAGAAGTTCAATTAGCAGTGGAGTTTTATTATCTGCAATTTTTAATTCCCTTATAAAAGCCTTATACACATCACAACTCAATCAAACAAATAGTCATCCAAATCAGAGAATGAGGGCTGGATTCAACCTATTTAGCAACTTTTACCAAACTTTTCAATTTACAAGTTCTCTATGTCATTTTCATCTGATAAATAATATCCAAAGATAAAAAAGGACAACACTTGCAACATCTCTAAATGCCTGAATCAAAAATATTCCGTATATTCCCTTACGCTTATTAACTTTTCATACAAAAAGCCACAGACAGAGGTCTTCACTGAGGTTAAAACTTGAATGAAAAATATTAAGGGCAAAAGAAAAAACTTAGAAAAGGGAAAAAGCAGAAGGAGAATCTCTGAGTTTTGAGGAAATGAGAAACTGGCCTTTGTTTTTACTAACAAGAAAGCTGAAGTCTCCAACAGACATGAATAGTTCATACATAAATGTGGTACAGTGCAAAAAGTAGTTTAAACACTGTTAGACTCCGTAACTGTACACAATGAGATAAAAAACTAATGTCAAAGGAATAGATAAAAGTTTGAGTGTGCATGCAATACTCAGAAAGGCTAACTTCCAAAATTGACCGAAATTGACCCGCGTGCCCTATGCCACACTGTTGGGTCACTTTCCTTCTTCTATGGATATTTCTTTGGTTTCTGTTCCTGAGAGCTGGCTGCTTGTGTGCCCCCACCACTAGCTAGACCACACAATACTTGGCAAGCTGCTACATCACATAATCATTGTGTTACCATTGGCAAATCAAGGGTGGGCCATTTTGATAACTGTTTCTTTCACTGCACCTCAGAGCTTTGGAACTCTACCTTCTGATGTCTTTCCCAATAACTATGACATTGCACATTTTAAAAGATAGATTTTCACTTCCTCCAAAATTCGTAAATACTTTTCCTTGTCCCTTCTTTTTCCCTTTCATAACCCTCTCTATATTTCAATTAAGGCCTGGCCTCTATGTGGACTTTCGACCATGACTGTTGTCTCTATAAAAAAAAACCTAAGAAGACTTGTCACTTTTAGGATCTAAGTGGTCAACTGTCTATAAAGACCATACAAATTTACATCTAGTTCATCACTAAATACAGAGAAAAAAAAGGCTTTGAATAATTATCATTCTAAAGACTGTGGTACAAGTATTATCAACTACTATGAGGGCACAGAGAACAAGACTACATAGCATGGGTTTTCAGGCAAGTAACATAGTAAAAGTATCAACTAACCTTTATCAGTATTTAAGCTGAGATCACTAGAAAGAGCTTCAGCACCAGGAAAACTCCAGAAGGTTGAGTGTCCAGACTCTGGAGCAAAAACAGCCAGAGAGAACTCTAAACCAAGGCACTGTAGAAAATCATGGACAAGGGCAGCTGCTGTAGCACCCTCAGAAGTGCCCAACAGCTTCTTGACTGATTCACTAACCAAAGGGATATTTTTCTGTACAAAGGAAAGAAACCAATTGAAGTGAAAATTCAGAATAAGAAAAGATCTTTTCTTTCAAGAAACTGATTAAAGTGAATCAGAATAAGAAAAGATCTTTTCTCTAAACTGGCAATGCCAGCATTCATGAATGGATGTAGCATAACTCTCTATGCATAGTCACTCACTAAAACAGTGGATATGGAAAGAAACACCACAAACTCATCTTCAGTGCATCCATGATAAACACACTACTAAGGTCTTTGACAGAGCCCTTATGAGTTAGGTCTACGGCCAACTTCCCTGAACACTCATATCATTAAAGCTAATCAACACTACACCCTTATCTTCATTATAGTCTTATAAATCAGGTCAAAGGTCATCTCAAGTATTCCCTTATCTTTACTACAACCCCATATTTACAACATAATCACCTTCACTACACCCTCAACATTACTACCATATGATCTGGTCCTCGCAGGTCAGGTCAAAGGCTAATGGTATTACTGTGAAGATGCATCTGAATTGAACCATAAGAGCCAGGTCAAATGTATCTTCCTTATATCAGGGTGTGACCTATACCCGCCTCTGACCAGACCCATATGGGTCAAGTCAAAGGCCCTGGTTTAGTTACGATGTGTTTGACCAATAGCAGCCCTTGGCATGGCCATAATGGGCCAGGTCAAAGGCCATCTTCATAACAACCTCAAATTTCCTACACCCTCAACACCAATGGCCTTTGGCCTTACCTTTACATGTCAGGTTGATAGCCCCCAACCACAGTTTCGGGTTAAACATACTGATTGTTGGAAAAAAAAAAAGATAAAAGAAAGTGAAAAAATATCTTTTGCTACTGCTAAGGGAAACATAATACTGATCCAAAAAGTTCTTAATAAGTTACTTATCTCTACGTTGTGACAAACAGTGTGTTATTCTGAACTGAACAGTGTGTAGATATCAAGTATCGGTGCTACATTGTAAGACTGCTGGCTGGATTTCAAAATACCACACATGCACGCTGCCTTCCCGCCACGCAGGCGCATGGCGTGGATTGTCTCAGTACTGGCTGGGAGGTGGCTGGCGCTGCTCACGGCCCGGCGCCCCCACTTTAGTCTATCTGTCTATACTTTAAATAAATGGGAGTGTGAAGAACCTACAGTTTCAATTCACCACCCTTCAGTTCCATCCCATCCAAACAGTAAAACCATTCTACAGAAAATATTCTAATTAATTTTCCCCAGCTTGTCATGGCCTCTGGTTACTCATTTTCTGCATCTCTTTAAGCATTTAAAGTTAATATCATCCAGCTGAATTGGAAACTCAAAGGACTTATCTACACCCCCCACCTCTCCTCAACCCCACGGAGGGCAGCTTTGTAACTGTTAACTTCTCAATGTAGTTCAGTCCTCTTAATTCAGGTACAATATTTGCTGCTCTTCTCTGCTCTCTCAATTAGATCTGTGTTTCTTCACAAGCAGTGATAACCAATGAGAGACATTATCCAATTCTGGTCTGGTATATGTAGAGAATAATTTACTGAACATGTCTTTATCCATACACTTGAGTGCAATTCTTGTATCTGCCAGGACACGGTTTGTTTGCTGACAGACTAGACACAATATTGACCCCTAGGTCCCTTTCACATACATATTCCTAGAGAGTAATTTATTTCTCAAAAGGTAATAACCACATTGAGGCCTTCTTTTACTCTGTTCCATCCTCATTACTGCACATTGCACTTACTTGGACTGAATCTCAAATCATCCATGTATCCAACCAAATTTGAAGTTTTTCCAGGTTCTCTTGGTATGAATCTGTAGAGATCAAGTTTAGCCTGGTTAAGATGCAGTGGGACTCACAGAAGCAACCAAAGAATGATACCTTCAAGCCTCAGTAGGTTTAGGACAACAAATGAACAGTCAGTAACAATGAGGTACAAAAAATAGCATATGGTGCATGCAGCAGTGCTGTAAGAGCCAATCTCTATGTGCACCATATTATGTGTGTAGCAGTAAAGGGGTTAATAACACATTCATACTTACTTCCTTAAGTTCATCTTCCAGAGCTAGAAATACACTTGCCCGTAATTGTGCCTGCAAAAAAAATGATACTAATCAACACAAGAATAATCATAATCTTTATACATGACTGGAGCAGAAATATAGTAGTCTTAAACATTTTGTTCATCAACAATTTCCACAACTTCAAGTGGAAGGAGTGTCATTTCCTTAACATGGAAGGAGTGTCATTTCCTTAACATGTGCGGGAAGAAAATAGGTAGCTAAGGAAAGAAGGAAGAAATGTAAGACAAATATAAAGAGAAAAACATGTAAAGAACAATAGCACAATATGGCACTGTGTGGCAGACCAAATAGAGCTAAACAAATAAATGATGAGAAAAACAATTTTACATTACACTGTCTTCTCAAAGTATATGGGAAAGTTTCTAACTTTTAAAATCTGCTTTATCTGACAAAACTTCTGAAGAGATGCACTGTGCAGTTACCCCCATGACATGACCGAAGAACCAAATCATGCATTGCCACTCTTTTTTCCAAATTCACAAGTATATTCTGTGATGCCCCTTAAGTAAAACTTTACCCATGAGCCTTAACCTAAGATCTAACCTTATGGATTTAACCTAGACCTCTAACTTAAGAACTTTACCTTGAGCCTAATCTATGGACCTAAATCCAGACATACCTGTATATCCTAACCCAAAAACCATACTTAACCTAAAATATGGCATGACTAAAGGACTTAACATATGACTCACCCTAGATCCTAATCTAAAACTTACCTACAATAACTAACCTAATGTAAAGTATAATTTTAGACCCATTACTCTATTACTTTCCAGGACTGGTTGATTGCAGTGTCTACATTCCATAAATATTAAACATAACCTCCAGTAATTCTTCAAATAAGTAAGACATAGACCAGAGAGAAAATAATGGACAAAATCGGATCAATCAAATTAGAATGAACTTGGTTAAGTAAATGAAGACAAGGAAATGGTATTCAGAGTAAATAAATCCTTCAAGTCTCTATACTAAAAGAAGAAGAATTATGCTTAACTCAACCACAAAAAATGACTCGAAGGTCTAATGATGAAAAATTAAAGTTTATGGAAATTAAGTTATGAAGTATTAAAATACAGTTCATACACCAAATTAACTCAAACAAAATCAACAGGCCCTGATAACCTTGCCCCAGGACCCTTGAAGAAAATCAGATGGCAATCAATATTTCCCATAAAGGAAATATTCATATTCTAAAGACAATATGGTAAATGTCCTGTGAAGCCCAATTTGCCTCAAGTCACTTTTTGGTAAAAGACCGAAAAAATGAGACATAGTCATTAAATTTCTAGAGTATGAACTAAGATTGGATGAACAGCATTGCCTCTGCAACAAAAGATATTGTCCAATATATTTAATAGAATTTTTCAGTTATACTGTACAAATATAAAACACCTGGGACTCGAAAGAACCCTCTGATGAAATACAGTTAAACTCTCTGAAGGCATTCAAAAAAGTACCACACAAGAGACTGCTAAGGTGAAATAAAGTGGAAAAGAGGACAGACCATATGTGGTTTTAAGTGGTGAAGTCTCAGAACTGGTTCACCATAATGAGTGTTGTGCCACAGATGGTGGTCCTTGGTCTCATTCATTTCATTTTACATGCAGTATCTATGATCTTGAACTGGATCTCATATCTTCAGATATGCTGACCAAACAAAACTGGGAGATATAGCAAGCTATAAATGAGCAAGACCGAAATACTTAAAAAATGTCGTAACATATTACAGAGTTGTCAGACATAATCAAACGTATATTCATGCACTTTACAGATAAGAATATAAAATATAACTGTGAAACATGTACATCTGAGGATGTTAGGATAGATCAACTAGAGGATGTTACATGAAATTAAGCAAAAAAATTGTTAGAGAAGATAGAAAGAAGTAATTCTACAATGTAAGAATGGTGGATAACTGGAATAAATAAGCAAGGATATGGTGTAAATGTTAATGGCATGCAGAAATTTTAATAATTGTATGATATTTGTCTGTGATTGGAGCCTTCAACATGAAAAAGAAAAAAAATGTTAGCAGAGACCATTCCGAGGGATGGGGCCCCACGAGTGTAAAACTACCTTCCAGTATGATACAAAAAGGAAATTACTCTCAATACTCACAGCTAATAGTGCCCATGACTACTTTATCTATGTTTCTTCAAAATCAGTAACTTACTGCTGTGGTTTCCCTATTAAGTTTAAGAAATGTAATGATACCAGTTTGTCCAAATCCATGAAAAAAATTGTGTGGAAGACTTTATCTGAAACTATACGTGCCTTAACAGATGACCTAAGCTGGGAATCAGCAGTTTAGCAAAATCTTGCTGAACTCAGATCAACTGGCTCTGAGTATTGGTTCTGGACACTCTCTAAAATCTAATCATACTCCATCGCTCTTCAATCTACAGTACCACTGAAAAACCATGTCAATCATACTCTTAAGGTGAGGATAATCAGGTACTTTATCTATAGCAAAATTGTTGTATGACATTATTAATCACCATAAATACTTCTAAGGCAGTAGCTCATCCAGGTTTTCCCTCAAACCAACAACTTCATAAATAATATTTAATGTAAATCACCAATTTAGTGGCACTATAAAAATAATTATATATTAGGATGAAGAGCAAACCAATGTAATCATGTACTTAGTAAAAGTTATTTTGACCAGGGAAGCATAATTCATCATTCTTTTTTCCTATGAAAGCTTAAATGTGGTATGATGGTCAGGTAAATTATACAATAAAACAAAGTGAAACACGAAAATAAATTAACAGAATCCATGAAAACCTAACTAAACCTAACATAGAAGCCAAGGTTAACATTCATATTGTGTCATTCTTGAAATATACCACAGTTATTGTCGGCATCTTCCTTCTGCCGTAATGGTAAGCACATTCAGTGAACGCAAAAGACACTTAAGCAACAAAATCTCCAAAAACAATACAAATGACATCAAAATACTCACATCTTATTTAATCACTATCGAAAATACTTTAAATAAAGGTTGCTAAAGAATGTTTATTGTTTTTCATAGATTCGGTTAATATCTAGAAATATTTCCCTATTTCTGCCTTATATTTTCCCACATCATCACTGCTCCCTCAATCATTTTCTGTTATCGTAGATTAAAATGTAATGCTGCACAGATAATCAGCAATTTCCAAAGAAGCAAAACATCGTTAGACTCATCGGTGCTAACAAGTCGGTAAAATAATCAGAAACGTTACGTCTCATATTTGGAATGTGACCATAAATGTAATCATTTACACTAACCTGAATTTTACCCAAAACACCATTACTTTGCAAGGTTTTGGTGACAAGCTCTTTCAGACTTGCATCTTCTTCCTCCTCCATAGGCATAGTTATCCTAAATTCAAAGGATATAAAATACTTGGTTTCTTCCAACCAAGATCTTGTTTACGTTTCTGTAAGACGAGTATGTCTGCAGGTGTGATAACGTCGTACACATGCATTTGTAAGGTTCGTGCTTTTGAAACGTCGAAATTTAAATAGGTGTTTTGTGAACGTTTTTCTGGGGTGAATACAAGAAACTGACGAGTTCAGTGTCTTCAGTATGAGAATTGTATCTTAGGAATATGGAAATGTGGGTTTGCCCGCGTTAACAAGGCAGCATCTAGAGCAAATAAACAATGGCCTCTTTTGCATAAATCCACTCCTTAGGAGTCATGTATCCACAGACAAATCTCACGAACTACCCTATGGACTCTCAAAGACTATAAACATTATCTTTGATGGACCATCTACAATATAGAATGCTGCAGGCCATATCCTATGAATCCGGTCAGAATTTCTACCGGATTTCCTAAGTACATACATTTCGACTCAAAACAAATCCACTTGCAGGATGGTCTGTTGCTGATGTTCCGCGTTATGTACATATGCAAATTTCACGTGTTTTATCATAACGCGAAGACCGAAGAAATGCATGTGTGTAAAGGAAAGCAGCGAGACGCAGAAACAACAGGGAACCAGTTAAGATCATTGGTAATACTTGGCAAATCGATCAATTAATCAAGAGATGGCAATGGTATACATTCAACATTCAACCAGTCAAGTGATTGTAAACATTGCAATCAAATGGCGATGGTTATTGTCACTGCAATTAATGACAGGAGACTAGTTTATCGTTTATTTTGATAATTTTATGAGTCCTGGTTCAGCTTAATAACACCACTTCGCTCCCCATATACCAATAGCTCCTACTAATTCTATCCCATGCACAGCTTCCGTTTTTATTTGATTGTTGTGGAATCTGTAAAACGCTAAACGTTAGAGGCTATTAAGCCTCATATACTCCCCGATTTTTTTCATATTTGATACTAACATCTTTATTTTTTCTTTGCTTACTGACGGGCCATATTAACAACTTAATTATACTAATCGTTCAATGTTAATCCTTGCATTCTCCAATTTCATTGTCGGTATCATAACCCGCAGAGAGTAGTACTTTTATAGTATTGATTGATATATATGAAAGACACGCAGAAAATGAATTTAACACAATTCTATTTTCCACATCATCTTTTTCATCATAATTTTTTCATCATTATTCCAATCGTGGAAACTCCCCTGACTTGCATGTGTTATTAGCTTTCTTTTCTTTATCGCTGTCGTGGGTGTAATATCTCGTCCTAGTATTTTACGCTCTCTTTCCCTTCTTTTAGTTCTATATCCTGTTAGACTATGTTCTAACTTTTTTAGTTCTGTTTCTTCCTCCTTTCTACGCTAATTAATAGACTTTCATATTTTCTTAAATGCTGTATTACTTTTTTCTTCCTCATTCAATTAGTGTGTGATGTACATCTTATTATATCATTCTCTGTATCATCTACCGTTCCTTTTTTACTCCCCTTCATTTCTAGTATTTCGTCTTTGTCTGTTAAGTTTTCTCTTGGCTTTATTTCTTTCCTTGCGTATTCCTTCAACCATGGAGGTTCATATATTGGAGTTACCAGAAAATAGATGCATTTTGATAAACGTTGCTTTGTGTTTGGAAACTGACGGACATTGAAAGTAACAACTGATGG
>JAUUDW010269994.1:0-13806 GCA_032361385.1 Panulirus guttatus | reverse complement strand
CTCTCTCTCTGTCTCTCTCTCTCTCTCTCTCTCTCTCTCTCTCTCTCTCTCTCTCTCTCTCTCTCTCTCTCTCATTAGCGACAATAATCAGAGAAACATTTCCCCCTGGACGTAAAAACTCATATCCGCCTTGTACTCAAGGATACCCCAGGAAGGTCTGTTTTGTTCCAGTCTTTTTCAAACCTCACTTTTTCTGTGGATCATTGTTCTTATTTGGTCACTGTGTTCAAGGATGAACTGTCCGAACGTTTTCTCACATTCCTTTTTGTCTTTAGAGGTGCTAAGGCAAACTCTGTATGTGGTTGACAGCAACATAACTCGCTGGTCTAAGACTGTTCAGAGAGGTCTGAGCTGCTCTGGGATCATAGATGATAAGGCTATGATGTGGGTTGCTTTATGGATCCTCACTAACTCCTCACTTTGTGTTATGCTCATCCAGTTGCTCAGGCAAACACTGCTGTCAGGGATACGTCCATCTCCCCTACTCAATATGACACACATATACTGCCGGCCCTTCTCATGTTTGTCTTTTATCTTTACGTTGGAGGCTTCAGTCACGGACAGAAGTCCACGAGGAGACCAGGCCTTGAATGTGATATGAAAAGGGGTAATGATAGGAAGATATAAAAGGTGAAGAGTAAATGTACTTCAAGAATTTTGGGGAAATAGAAAATCTAGCTTTTGTAAAGGGCAGGGACACAATTGACACATAAGAATAGGGAAAGTAAGAGATATGATAACGGCCCATCCTTGAGTTACCAACGACTACACAGTAATCACTGGATGCAGCAGCTTGACGAGTATGACGCGATCTTGCTAGAGGTTGGACAAACAAGCACCCAGCCTTCGAGAGTGAAAACTAAACATCTATACAAGGAAAGTGAACTAACACTGCGGCGTAGGGTAAGTGACTCAAGCAAGGAGGTCAGACCAGTAGAGGTGATAAGGTGTGCTGCTCTAGGTTTGTCTCTGTTTAGCAAGTACACAGATCTGGAACCTCCCCGGATGTGAGAGAAATACTCCCTACAAGGACGGATCAGTCATTTGAATAATCGGAACAACTGTTCAGAAGAAAAGAATCTATGGAGTAGGAACAGGATTTCCCAGTTTCAGCTGAATAAATCTGAATTCAAACGGCAAAATACCATCGGGTCCTAACGAGGTTGTTTGTGATGGTGGAGAACAGAAAATCCTAGATTATTGTGGCAGGACTAGAAAGACATAGATACCTTAAAGAGGAAGCCCTGTAATCTTATCGTGTAACTAAGGAGGCGCAAATAATGTCAGTCGTGGATTTGAAGTGAAATATTTATGAAGTCTTTGACGAAGTCTATGCTTAAACGTATCTTCGGTACTGCTCTCAGCTACTTTGGTTGGTAAGTCATCCCGTATGTTAGCAATTCTATAGAAGAAAAAAAGCTCTTCGCCACATTCGAGGTAAAACGTTTGCCCGCCCCGACTGCTTCTGCACCCGGGTCTGCATGTCCGTGAACCTCACTAATGTGACTGACGCTACCCACAATGCTATACAGTATCTGGCCTTACGTGTGGAACTAGCACATATGCACATGTATGCTTACCCAATGGGGCCCTCATGTTCATCAGCATTGGTATAACTATACGTTCAGAGTTGTCGAGTGCCGGTAATGTCTTGCCCAGACCCTAGCATGTGGCCTGGTAACCACGTGATTAAATCAATCCTTTGTTTAATTCCTTTTAAGATGAGAACAACTGATATGTGGTAACATGGTTGGCAGTGTGTTAGTTGTTTAATGCAGGAGCTCAGTGATAGTGTCAGTACTGGTCACTATTCTAGACTGGGTATTTAGATCCATGGCTCCCGGAATGAAGCGTTCGATTATATGAGAGTCTATCGCCTCGCTCAACAGTGTGGTGAAGTGACCTACGTGTTGAGAGTTTGTGTATCTGGAACAAGAGACTGTCAGACTTCAGCTAACTGGGCCGCTTCACCGTCAGGAGCAGAGGGAAGTCAAGCTGCTGCGATGGATCTCCGTTCCTGTCAAAACAAGACCCAATGCTCAGCACCCTAAGGGGAAGCCTGTTTATATTAAACGAGGTTGAAGGTAAACCTCAACCTATGGTGAGGAAGGCGAAAGAGGTACGCAGATACACAGGCCACACAGACCCGTCATCCCCCTACACCCAAGTCTCCTCTCTCTCTCTCTCTCTCTCTCTCTCTCTATACCCTCCCGCCCTCAACCATCCGCCCTCTACCCTCCCCCCCTTCACCTGACGCCACCTGTTATCAGGGTCGACGCCGGACTTAACAATGACTCCCCTTGTAATGACCTCCAGTGAACTGGTTTCAGGCGGAGACTTGTAGGTGTCTCTCATTTGTATAGCTATTCTGCCAATTCTCTTATCTCCGGCAGCTTCTTATTGAATTAATAGATGCGGTTGAGAGAGAGAGAGAGAGAGAGGAGTGTGTGTGTGTGTGTGTGTGTGTGAAAGAGAGAGTTTGGGAGTTTAGATAAGGGCCGGAGTCGTTAACAGTGCGACGTTGAGGAAGAGCCAGCCTCATTTGCATGTAAACTTCCCCTGGTAGAGGCGATAATGATGTTCAAATGACACCTCATAAATTAAGCATCGCCGTTCGCCACTAATTATCGACAAGACTGGCTGGCGGTGCGGGGTGTCGAGCGAGCCCCCTCGTCGACAGCCCAGAAGGGGGACCTCAACGCTCAAGGATTGTCGACTGTCGACCATCCTCACGCTGGGTGTGCGTAACAAGATACAAGAAGCTCTTCATGGAAGAGATTAATTCAGTTTTGTACCGATGTCTTTTGACAACGACAACCATTATGAAGATAATTAATTAGGCCTTATAGCTCCTGGGGCAACTGGAGGACACAGCTGCTTCAGTTATCACGGGACTAATTCATTCCATCAATGAACCCAAGACAAAAATTGGTAGGAAAAAGATTCAGTAAAGAAACTGTTGTTTTGAAGTTAGTATTTTCTTCCTGCTACAAGATCAGCGTTTACCTGTGTGCCACTAATGGAAAAGGCAGTATTATTACTATAAAGAAAGATAGCATCTGAAAGTAGAGTTTATCAAAGATCATAATTTCTGGATTCGTTACCCATAAAACCATTTTCCATTAACGTTATCGACTATAACAGTTGTGCGGCTGGGAGACTTAATAACACAAATTAAAGAGTTGTAAGTGAAGGGTTGAAGTTGAGTTGAAGTTATCTGTTGATGCAGTTAACAAAACATTCCCTTCTGAAAATAATTATGGCAAAACGATAATAGATTTTAGTTTTAGAATATTCTTTTGCTAGATAACATAAAAAAAAAAGATATACATAGACAAAGCATTTCAGTGAGAGTATGGGTGGAGGTCACATATGTACGTAGTAACAGAAAAGTAAAAAGCAAATATCTTTAACGTTTTCTGTATCTACAGACTTGCATACACTTTATAAACAAACCGAAGAAGTTTGGCCCCTGTTACATCCTCTCTACGTCCAGTTCCTTCATCTTTCATTTGACCATGAAACTTTATCATGTTACTGTTAGACGTCACACCTCACTGTCAGGGATCATCACTCACTGCCAGACACCTCCAATCACTGTCAGACACCTCCAGTCACTGCCAGACACCATCACTCTGCCAAACACCTCAAGTCATTCTAAGACACTGTCAAGTCACTGCCAGACACCATCACTCACTGCCAGACACCGCCAGTAACTGGCAGACACAACGCAGAGCATGTGGTTGTTGTCCCATCACTGGAAAGAAAGTCGTTTCCCGGAAAATGCATTCCATTACACGGGGAATTGAGTTTTATCACCTAATCTACCACCGGCAATGTCTCCTCTGACCCCCAACATGGGCAAAACTCAGGGGTAATGGCCTGAGGGATGGGGCCTGCCTTGCTAAGGCGACTCCTCTGCAGGTGATGGGTAGGATCTCGGGGTCCTTCGCTGAGCCTAATGTGCGAACTGCCCTGGAGCCTCACTGAAGGAGGCAGATGATTAAACGTGTCAGCAGCTTTCCACAAGCTCCAGTACCAGTTGTACTTTACGAAGAACTAGCTCGAACTACTGACTGTTGGGTCAAGGGGAAAGCGCTACTATGAAACTATTTGGACGGAAGATGTCCTTCCAGCACAGCCGTCGGGTCCTCCTGAAAATGATGCCACTACCATACGTGTGGGAGCGAAGCAGTGCATTACTAATCACCACAACGCACCCGAAATCTACCTTAGCCATACTGTCTGTCAGGTACCCAGGTCCACGGTCGTACCGTCTACCAGGCTCCCAATTCTATGGCGCTGCTGTCTTCCAAGCCTCTTGGTCAATGGCGGTATTGTCATCTGGGCCCCCAGGTCAGTGGTGGTGCTGTCTTTCAGGTCCCCAGGTCTGCGGCGGTAGTCTACCGGGCCCACAGGTCGGCGGCGGTAGTCTACCAGGTCCCCAAATCCGCGGCGGTACAGTCTACCAGGTGTCCAGCTGTAGCCATGTTGACGAGGCTTTGCGATGGAGGCGGAAGTGACCACACCAATTACCATACTGACAGCCCCTCCCAGAATGGCACCAGAAGGCAGGCTCGGGCCGTGTGGCTGAACAGAGCCAGGCCAGTTCAGGGAAACCCACATCCTTCAGTAACAGGACTGATAGTCATCAGGACGCAGAGTCCCGCGAGGACGCTGCAGGAGCACCACTCACGACTCCCGCCCGAACAATGAGAAGCAGCTCAGCGACTTCTGCCGCTGTACTTAGGCAGGTAATCCTGAACGAATCCCAAGCCGCCGTAGTCTGCAGTTAGTGGGCACAGCGGGGCATGAGACTCCCTGTCTGGAGACAGAAGGATTCAATCCCATTGTCAGTCGGTGTAAAGATGATCAAATGGATCGTCTTGTACACGAGAGGGTTCGTCCTGACATAAGGAAGCGGACTTGACCAACTAGACCCCAATGGTTTCCTTCTTAGACACGTGAAATCGTACTGGTGGTACGTGTCTGTATGTGTTTATATCAGAAAATTGTTGCGCTTTTCCTAAGTTTGGTGATGCCCATTAACGACTGCATAACCATTTCCCATTCCTACTGTTATACATTCACAATCTTTTTTCCTCCACACTCAACTGATATAGGAAATTAACACCTTAGGTTGTCATTCTGGCCAACGTTTTACGTATAAGAAATGTTTTCCTTCAGCACTTGACTATCATAACAGCATTTTTTCATTTTTGGGAATAAGCTAAACACCTGTCGTAGCAAACCATTATAATATATTGCAACGTTGTTGTTGTGCATGCTTGTATACCCACTACTTTTGCTTATCAAATAACTGTTAACTAATCATTACCAATTAAAACTAGATATTTCAGTACGGAATCATGACGTGATGAAGATACTGTTTACAATCGCACGCGTAAAATGTAAAGATTCCACAAACACAACACAAAACATAAAACACTCAATAATAGCATTAACAAATTTCATGAGAATCAAAGCATGACTATTGACATGAGGATGAATAATGTGGAAACAAGTCCACCAACTAGCGTCCTGGGTCTCGAGGTGTCGTTCAGTGATTCACTGACAGCCTCAAACAGTCACCATCATCAACAACAGTATATTGTCACATTCCAAATGCACTCTCATATTTGATATATATGTAGACTGAATATATATGTCTACTGTAATTAGCAATAACAAGTTACTCTGTGTTACCCACGAATCATGTATTCCGTGCTCACTAAACCCGCTTCCTCCTTCCTACTTTGACGGGGCGAGTACCCCAGCCCACCAGGACCCACCTGTCACCCTGTTGTCAACGTATCGTACCCACCCAGGCCCACCCATCGCTCTATATTGTCTCCACCAACCCCTAGTCATATACCTTTACCCATACTGTCAACAAAACACTTTATCTATGTAAAATATAACTAGAAAATAAAGTTTCTAAAGTCAAAATCAAAATCAGTCACAGAATTTCACAGGAAAAAAATTGCTTACCTCTCCAGTGTCACCCAACATCCTCAACATAACGTTTATAATTCCCAAATGATTCACACTATAGTTGCTGGTATACACGTCCTGCGTCTCGTGACGAGTTCTCACGATTCTGATGTCATCAGCACTGGAGTGTTTACTCTTTATAAATGTTCAGTACACCCTTTCTGAATGTTTGAGAGTTATCAGCCACTGTTCTAACACTCAATCGTACGTATACAGCTTACACAACACAACACTCAAGTAACACTGCCGAAAAACCGAACGAAAACCATTCTACCAACACAGACACTCTGGATACATCCGTAGGGAACCAGTGGTCTGGGTAAACTGAAATCAGCGTTGACCCAAAGAGGACACGACGTATGTAAGAAGCGTAACTTTGTAAGCAGCCCATCAGCGTTGTTTGAAGAGTTGTCAAAAGTTGCCACCGACGACATCTTACCGGTAAGCAAGCAGCTTGTTTTAGGGCAAGCGTAGAGGAACGACAGAGTCAACTTATTAATTCGTGAAGGACGCATCACAGAATACGTGCTTGATGAATAGCTACCTTATGCTTGTTTAGAGGAACGAGGAACTATTCAGATTTGATCGTCGTCTGAAAACATATGAATAAGATTTCTGACACTCGATGTAACAGTTCTTCCATCCACGTGGACTCATATAATACGTGCCGCTAACTTCTTTGACGAAGGCTATCAAATCAAAATATCAGCAGAGCAGACGACAAGCTCATATCAGCCAATTGTGATGGTGCTAATCGACCGCTGGGGTAGCGACTGAAATACATGGATACCAGATGTTGCTTTCACGCCAGATAGCCGTCACATCAGCCTGGGAGAGTCGTATATCCTAAATAGGTGTTTCTTGGTTGGGCCAACCGCATGACGCATGATCCCGCCACCAGCGACGCACAATAAAACCAAAATGAAACTCACGGACAATTCTTTCTGGACGCGTTCACGAAGGAAAGGAAACCCAGGGCGACATCACACACCCCTGCCACAGACGCACTTTCACGTGGAGTAACTCACCTTCCTCTCTTCTCACACCCATGCTTTACATTCTTGATGCAAATTGCTTCCACACCATATAACCGTGACAACTTCCACAAATCATCTATACCAACCTTAACATACGTTCTCCAGATCAATAAAAGGCAACTATAAATCCTTCTGTTTCCCTAAAGGGACACGAATAGTGAAAATCAAAAAGTATCGTTCTGTATTGTGTAATGTTAAACCCGTGTATGTCGTGTACTGTTGAGAGGGCTATACATCATTTTTAGTTGAGTTTTTCCATATTTTCTGTCGATTGTATTATCCTCAGATGCATATCAGTGATAATATGTATGTATTTCAGCCTTGTACATGCCCGGCCATTTAGACTTCACCCAAAAGCAGATAGAAATGTTTTTCAATTTTAGCCTCGAGACCAAATAAACAAAACTGGCATTTGCAGGATTCAATGGGAACCTCTCGTCTAAATTGCTGACAATATTTACATAGAACTCTGATTCAGACGATGATTAATCTACAGTTCTGGCGGTGAACGAAATGACTACAGCTTTGGTCTGTAAGCCAAGCAAGTACAATTCACAGACTGTTATTAGGCAACAGTAAAACCCCGAACGAGGTTCTAATCTGTTGAGCAACAGGCGGGGTAATGCTTCCTCCCCGGTCCAGCCAGAGACACACAGGACCTCATAAATCCCCGGACAACAAACATGGTACGGAGGCTATGTTTATAAATTGTCAATTATAATAGATTCAGGCGATGAGCCGTCCTAACACCAGGGTCATTAATCACGGCTCTTGTGTTTCCACGAAATATCGGGCAAGAACCAGACGCCAGGAATGGGCTTCCCTGCAGTGTTGCCGGATATCCTTTTCGAGGTTTCTGGTGGGAATAAAAAGAGGAACGTGCAAGACGTGCCAAGCAGGGAGCCATGGGCGTCTCTGGAGGACACCATCCACAGTTTTTCATCTCGTGGACTGGTTGGCTACCAGGACGAACCTCTTTCCCAGGAGTTGGTTGGTCCTCCAGAACCAACCTCTCGTCCGGGAACTGGTTGGCTAACAGAACGAACCTCTCTCCCAGGAGCTCATTGGTCCACTAGAACCAACCTCTCGTCCGTGGACTGGTTGGCTACCAGGACGAACCTCTCTCCCAGGAGTTGGTTAGTCCACCAGAACCAACCTCTCGTCCGGGAACTGGTTGGCTAACAGAACGAACCTCTCATCTGTAAAGAGATATTTCTGTGAACTGAATTGCTACGTTCAGAGCTGTCTTTCGCTGCATCGTCGTGGGTAATAGAAGCCTCTGCCTCACGTGATGAGTGAACTGAGTGCAAGATACAATGGCATGCACCTCGTGGTCAATGTGTGTTGAGCATGTTGCAGGAAAATATAGGTGGTATGCGCCACGTGGTGTGGGTGTGTTGCAGGAAGATGCAGGAGGTAATTATTGAGGTTCTGCTGGCTATCTGGCGGGCGGGATCCTGTCTGTCTCTTCTCTGTTCTAAATTCGTGCTAATTTGTATACAGAAACACGCACGTACACATGTAAATCATACAAATGCTTTGAAGTATATAGACAAATAAATGTATGCAATCATGAAAGTATATATTCATTTACTTATTCATTTATAATCATTCCAGGACCCCTTTCTTGAAAAGGTGCTGACGATACTCTAGGAACCCATTTCCAAGAGTTCTAGCAGTCCCAAAGCTGTCCCACTTTCAGTAGCAGGGTAATGATGGCATCCAGTGGAATGAAAAGTTCCTCAGCAGATGATGGTATACCCTCGCCGTAGCTTTTTGGCTCGTGTACATAATAAATAGGCTTACCAGATGTTCCTTGAGGTGCAAAGAATTGACCATTTGATTCAACTTGTAAGATCTGCCTCGTGCGTCTTCTCTGTCATTCTCTATCTATTTACAAATTGTGTTTATTGTATTCATTGGACGATAATTTTCAGTACTGATGATTGCGTGCCTCGGTATGAGATAGGAATTTTCTCTAGCTTTAAAGAATTATTTCAGTAGTATCTTTATACTTTTTCATGTCTGATTAGAGGTGACGACTGTATAAGAATTTTAGGCTTGGATTATCTTAGGAAACTTTTCTTCTGCCAATGATGCGAAAGTTGAAGACAGAGAAGCTTCAGAGGGCCAGCAGTGAGACCACCAGACACCCCTCCCTCCTGACACAGCCTCACTCTCAGTAATAGTGGGCAGCATCTTAAATCCTGGACAACTACTAAACCACTCAGAAATTAATTAGAGTTTCCAGTTGAAGGAAACGAAAATCCTTCCTCCAGACCATCCATTAATTGCACTCTGCAAGACCCATGTTGCCCATCTAGAAAGTGAGTGCAAGTTTTCATTTTTAATGCCTCTGCTTCTTGATAAGTCATTGAACAAATTAGGTTGTTTTGATCTGCTATCAGGATGTGAGCAGTTTGAAAGATATTGTTATGGGACTTGGATGTCATCAGTGAAATACGTGGTGGAAGATAACTGAAGTTGTTTATTCAGTGAAACCCTTGGCTCAGCGGGTGTTGTGACTTGGTCTACGGCTGTTACCAACTTAGTTGTTGGCGAGTGACACCCCCCTTGTTCACTTGTACTAGATGGTTGTTGGAGTGTTAACGTTGCCCTCAGCTTCTTACCCGCCCAGTACTATAAACAACCTCTAAAGGACCCAAGGCTGGTGTTGTTTGCACTTCTCTGTATTCCTTTGTAAAGATAAGCAATCCTAGTTTGTTTATATTACCATGAATATCATTATTGTGGTCATACCGGTTAATTCTAATGGTATTCTTCCCATTCATCTATTCATTAATATCTTACAGTGGATTGTCTTCCATATCAAACGTATTCACTACATGACGTGAAAATATGAGGCCATAGGAGCTTAGGCTTATAATCACCATCACACACTCTAAGTCCCATCTCCTTTTCTCCCCACGAAAGTCGTAAAACAACGCTAATAAATAAATGCATCATAAGTAATGCCGAACAAACGTTTGCCTCCCTCTCTTCCTAGAGTCCCAGCCTCATCCACTCAGCAGGGTGGAATATATATGAACTCTGGGGTCCCAAGATGGCTGACGTGTTAGGCTGGTCAGTCTAAGAAGAACTTCCATCCCTGGCTCTTACCTTCCGCACCTGGTCTGCTTCGGCACATCTCCCCGAGCCCAGGTGCAGGAGGGCCTCTCGAGGAACAAAGCACTTAACATAGCTGCACTATTTTCAAGCAAGCGTTCTAGTTCCAGGTTAGAGGCTTTATGTAGAAGGTTCCTGGTCGCATCCCTGCTAAATTCTGCCCTTACCCAAGTCCCAGGTCCAGTCACATGTCCATCTCACATAGAATAGGTCTCCAGGTCTCTGGTCTCAATGCTACTGGTCACCTTTTTAATCCCAGCTTCTGATACTTTCCCATGCCCCAGGTCTCAGGGTGTGTGGGGAGAGACCTGAGGAGATGGGGGAGACGCCACGCGGGGAGCGGCGCTGCGATGGATCACCGACCCACCTGCTGGTGAGGAACGGTCCTGGACACCCAGCCGTCAGCCTCACGCTGGCCCAGTGATACATGGATACTTGCTCTCTTGCCTGGTGAGGGGATTCATGAGGGTCGTGAGGAAGGAGATGGGGAAGTTAACAATGGGGGTTGAGGTGGAGAGGGTTGGTTTAGGAGTAATGGGTGTGTGATGAGAGTAGGAGAACCAAGTGAGAGATGAGGTGTGGAAGGGTGAGGGGGTATGAGGGGTGAGTGAGAGAATGAGAACAGAGCAGGGAGGGAGGGAAGAACGAGGTGAGAGAGAGACTCGATGGTCTGCCAGAAGAACACCAGAAAATGTAACCATGAGTCTGAGAGACCCTTTGAAAAGCATTTCCGGTGGGAGAAGTCGTCGCAATAAATTATTATGAAGAGTCAAAAGAAATCGGAAAAGAAAAGCAAAAACAGATTCAATTAGGCGATTATAGTGAGGAGAAAATATAGTAGGAGAAAAGAGGAGAAATGTATACAACCAAGAATGAAATGTATTTTACGTACTGCAGGTGAGTTTATGGCAGGAAGCAAAGGAAGACCATCAGTAGGACCATCACAGATGAGGAATTAAAGAGAAATACAAAATAATAATGCATTTTTTAGTCCATGTTTCTTGAAATAGTTAAAAGACATGCTGGGTAACAGGACTTAATTCCTTTTCATCTCACGAAGTGTAGCTATTTTTGATTAACCTTTTGTACTCTACGGGGAGGGAACGCTACTCCATCTCTTGAACTTTCTCTCCTGTCATACAAATTTTCAAACTCCTGTATGCTGTCAGCACTCACAGTCCCATGATTCAGTTTAAATCATTTATCCAATACTCCTATGCTATAAAAGTAATTGTGTGCAGCTTTTCCTGCAAATATCTTGCTTTATTTCACGTAATGGCGTCTGGATGTTCCATCCTTACATCTTTCTAAGAAGCGTTCACTGTATACGTCGTCAAGCTGGTTTACGTGCTTAAAGGTCGTGATCAGATTATATTCCCTCACTCTTCTCTCTTCCATGGTGGACAAATCCAACGCCTATAATCTGTCCCTGTAAATGAGTTTCCTTGATTTTGTTGCCATCTTTGTTGCCCTCTTCTGGGCCCTTCCCTAAGCTCTTTGTGCTTCTTTAGGTGCGGTGACCAAACTTGAGAAACATGAGCTGGTTCTGGCCTAACATAAGGATGTGAGCAGATTACATGATACATCCCTGTCCGTGTGCTTGAGGACAGTTCTCATACTCGACACCAGATGACCTGTCTCATTTACGGTTTGATTCTCCTGAGATGGAACTCTGGCGAAAGGATTGGGGACGGTATCAACTCCCAGGTCTTTTTTTCATACAAGTTCCACAACTTTTTTCCTGCTGGATAACCATCTTATCGGGGTCTTTTTTCCCGATGTCACGTCTTCATTACTTTGCATTTACTCAGGATGAATTTCATCGTCCAACTTTGGAGTCTTTCAAGGTCTCTCTGTATGTTGATGTAATCTTCCCCCATGACCTCGGCATCATCCGCAAACATATTCATCAGAGTCCAGTCCCTCTGGAAAGTTAATCACATGGATGAAGAAGAGAAGTGGTCTCAACACAGAGCCCTGCGGCACGCTACTGGCGACTTCAACCTGTCTCCAGAAGGATATCCTGACATTCTTTGATCTCTTCCACCAAGGTTATTTTCTATCCATCGCAAGAATCTTTCCCTCACTCCTGCGCGCGCTCGCGTGCGTAATAATAATAATAATAATAATAATAATAGGTTTAATTGGTAGCAGTCAAACAGACTGAAAATTTACATTTTGGGGGATGTTACTACATTAGGATCATAAAACTACAAAACAGGAAAAAACAAAAACATAAAATGGCATGAAACATAACACTTTACAGAAAGAACAAACAAAGAAAAACAATGAACAGGGAAAAACAGCCTACAGTCCGTTTCTGTTAATGCCCCGGATGATAGTGGGGATCGCGTGTGTGTGTGTGTGTGTGTGTGTGTGTGTGTGTGTGTGTGTGTGTGTGTGTGTGTGTGTGTGTTTCGTTCAACTACAAGTCATTTTCTGTTTATATTCAATATGTCTATCTACCGGTTCGTGTCTGTTTCATCCGTCTGTCGCCCCTGCTTGCATATCGTACCTTATCAATATATTTCAAAAGGAAAACTAATTTGCACTATTTTCATTTCGATGATTAACATCTAATTACTTTTCTTGGAACAATCTCCCTCCACCGTTTCCAGCGCTCAGTGTCGCGCAAATATTGACTCGACGCAGGAGTGTCTGTCGCCTTAAATGATCAAATACGAATCATCTTATACTATGAAAAAGTTCCAGCCATTGATATAGTTCAGTGTTTATAAAGCAAATATGTCGCCCACCATATAGCAGTTGCTGGGAAGGTGAATTTCTTCATCAAGTTGGTGTCAGAACCCTTGACCAAGAGTTTGTCACTCACGAAATAATTCTGAACACAACTTGGGATGTCCCAAGCAAAGGATCCCATACCAGCAGCAGGCATGGGTACAGCACACAGGTTTGTAGTACGACGTGAGTGACACATCCCCTCCCTCTAGATCCACGCCTCCAAAGCAACTTTAATAGTCCACAATCCCTCAACGCGAATGTCCATCAATCTCCACTCTATTACGCGCCTCCGTCATCATTTGTCATCATCAATATCCGCGTAAAAAACAAAAGAGAGAAGCTCTAATCTATCTCGTTGATGAAGTCCTCGCCAAACTGAAAACAATCAAGTTGTAGCGACTGGCTGGCCCGGCGAGAGGCTCCGTCCAAGCATCGCTCACGTCCGCCGCTCTTCTTACTTATTGATTCCGTCAAGAGGCGGCAGGCGGCGTGGCTGTAGCCCAGATGTTTATGGCAGCTTATGAAATACCTGGCCTCACGCAGGGTGATCTCCCCTCCCTCCCCCAGAAGTTATGGGCCCCCCCCCCCTCTCCCCCAGCTATGCACCCACCCTCCTCCCCTTGGACGTATGTGCCTCACCCGCAGGAGGGGAAAGAGGGGGAGGGAGGGGAAGAGAGGAGTGGGGAGGGTGGAGTATCCGTCAAGCGATCCGGCGACTATGACGGAGGGGCAGCCAGCGGCGGTTTACCCCACGGTGAAATAGGAGCTAATAATTCACAGGCCGGATGATGATTTGTGACTTGGATGATAGTGATGGATGGAGGGCCGGGATCGTCGACCTTATGGCCAGCTCAAAACCCTCACCTGAATCTGGTATTTTCCGGGTTCCTGGAGGAGGAGGTGCTGA